>JANHJO010004312.1:29512-40573 GCA_032468235.1 Pseudoxyrhopus heterurus
ACCGCTTAGAGAGGGTTGCAAACCCTGATAGGCGGTATATAAATACAGTGCTATTGCTATTGCTATTGCTATTGCTACCCAACTTATATCTATAATACTTCTAACCAATGCTGAACAACTGGTAACAAAGATACACCCTAATCTATTTTTATACAAAAACATTCATTTCCATTACTCACAGGATGCCTACAAAGAAATGTCACAGAATTGGCCAGGTACAATCAAAGGCTAAAAACCAATGACACAGCAGGCAGCAACATAGAAGACAGCACAAAGAACCCACTGAACAGAAAGTAAGCAGCAGCAGACAAGGTAGAACATTAACACTCCCTGTAGCTTGCCGCACCACCCGCACCGTCCCCGTAGCTTGCCGCACTCGCCCGCACTGTCCCCGTACCTTGCCATGCCTGCCCCACTGTCCCTGTAGCTTGCCGCACCCACCCACACTGTCCCTGTAGCTTCCCATGCCCATCCGCACTGTCCCCATAGCTTCCTGCGCCTGCCCGCACTGTCCCCGTAACTTGCCGCACCTGCCCGCACTGTCCCCGTAGCTTCCCGCGCCTGCCCGCACTGTGCCCATAGCTTCCCGCACCCGCCCGCACTGTCCCTGTAGCTTCCCACACCCGCCCGCACTGTCCCCGTAGCAGACCACACAGTGGCACAGGCAGCTACACAACACTGCACCCAGAAACCACAGCAAAAACAACAACACAGTTGGCAGAACAACAGCACACTCACCGAGGACAAAGCACCAGCAACACAGGAAACAGCACAAAGCATCCACTGGAGACAAAGTAGGTGGCAGCAGACGAAGTAGGACATTGACACACCGATAAGACACACAGCAGCAGGCATCACATACACAACATCAACAAAACAACAACCCAGAAGGATATGCCACCACAAATATACTTCATTAAAAAAAAAAAACCGAGCAAGGCCAGGTAATCAGCTAGTCTCTTATATAAATCTATATCTACTGCAAAGATTTTTCACACTTCTTTTTTTTTTTTTAATGTGCATTGTTGCAGAATACTTTATCGGTACTCTTAGGCCCCAGTGTATTACTTTGCCATCTTTCTACTGAAGAAATCTTTCTCATGTTATCTTCCTCTAATGCATCAACTGCCTGCTACATTCCAGTTGGTGGCAGAAAGATTTTAAGGTTGTGTATGCCTTATTTGGAATCATTTATTCCTTCTTATTATCAATAGGAACTTAAACCGTTCACTTTGGTGACAACAGCTTGAATCAGAGTATTCTATCAGAAATAGATCAGAGAGCTATTTATTGGCTCCTGCTGAGTCTTCCTAGCTCCCAATCTAATAGCTGTGAACATGAAGGGTTTTTCTTCTCTATTACTCCAATAATTTTCAATCAATGAATATAAAGGTGTTTTGCTTGTTTTATTGCATTTCCTGGAGAATCGGAAATCTGTCATAAAATTAATATCCTTGTATGATAAGGAAATAGTTCTACAATCTCCATCCAATTAATACTATGATAGTGTGAAAGCTTTTTCTTCATAAATATTATGAACAATTCTGGGATGTCAGGATGAATGAATGAATGTTTATCCTTGTTTGCAATCGTTTTTGATACAGTTACATGACTAACTCCTCCATTGTCCTTTTTTCCCATCTTATCATATAAAAATATTGATTTTGTATTTATGAATAGTAAATAATTGTTTTGGGAGACTTTTGAAGTATTATTTGGAATATTTGGACAAATGCGGCTCCCATGAAGTTCTAAGGGAATGGGACACTTAATTCTTTCTTCATTCAGATCCTGTTTTAGCCAAACTTTCCAAAATATGTCCTTTTTTAAATTCCAGAATCCAGGAAGTTAATGCTGCATAAAATAATCCATACCTGCTTTTTAGGGTAAGCTATGAGCCAAATTTTTATTTGGCCAAAGTTTTTCCTTTCTTTTATTTCATTGCTCCAGCTGGTAAGATATCTGTTCCCTTGTCATACAACGGTTTAGTTCCTGTATACAAAGGTTACATCTGTACACATTGGAAAACTGAACTCAATTAACTTGCTTCTGAACCGAAAAGAATAGGGCTACATTACACATAAGTAAATCCTGCTAGTCAATATTTCAATTACAAAGATGGCCAGGCAGAAACTGAAATAAAATCATTTTCCCATAACATTATTTATTGTTGGTATTAGTCTGATAAATACGTATTCATCAGAGCATTAAAATATAAGCAGATTCTGTGAAACTATAGATGAGAATGAGATTAGTCAAATCTTCTAGAGGCAGAGGCTTTACCTCCTTGCACTGTTACTGAAGAACATATTTCTTGATCTTTATAAAGTGGTGTTCAATCAATTAGAAGCTGTTAAAACTGAATTACCTTAGCTAAATAAAACAGGAAATACCATACAAAGTCCATTTGGAGGAACAAAGCATAAAATATGCAAGGGGCTTCAAGTCAATTAAAAGCAGTAGTTTTATTTTTAGAACTGGAAAATCAGGATTTCTAAGTCTTACTTTATCCTTGAAGATTCTCACCAAGATCCTGGAAAGTATCTTGGTGAAACAATCTTTTTTGTTATATCTTAAAACAATCTTGTATGTTCTATGTTGTAACTTGAATATTATACATTGTATCTTGAGTGTATTTTGAAACAAGTAGAAAACAATACCCTAAGCAAGGAACTACCAGGGAGTAAGCAACATCTCCACCAACACCGGCAGGACAAACTACAGGGAGTAATCCCCCACATTCATCAGTACTGATGATGTTACCTAGTCGGGTAATGAAATGTTTGCGAGCAAACAACCAAGACTCCACTATACTGGAATGTATTTATATTTCATATATATTGATATATGAAAAAAATATCAACATTATATCATAAGTAAAAGCTATGCACCTCACTATATAGAGAGAAATCTGGCAATTGGAAAACAGTCTTCTATATCTGTTTGGAGCTTTCCAATCCAATCCAAATTTTTTTAAAAATAAATAAGTGTGGAAGAGCAGGGGCTTTCAAAGCTTCCATTAATATTTAACATGTAGACATCATACCAATCAGGCATTACTTTCACATGCTCACTGTCTTTATTCTTCTTCAGTGAAGTGTGTTTGATTTTTTAATTATGTATTACATGCCAACAATGTTATTTAAAAACTTAAATGTTAGATGGTCATCTATTTATGCAGCTGTTATGCAAATTTGTTTTGTCTTTTGTTTTTTTTCTGGAAAAAATATCCTGGGTTTTGAGAGGCAATGGTGGGGGGACAAAAGAACTTGTTTCTTTTTCCAGTTTCCAGGGACAGGAGCATGTAGAAATAGGAAGAAATGGATGTTGTCTGTTCTGAAGATTAGGAAGGACTAAAGGAAGAGCTGCTTCCAAAACAAAATGAAAAAAATGTTTTACTAGGTTGATGAGTGGACCAAGTGACATTTCTAAACTTAACAACCAATTATTCTTCCTTAGCACAAGGCCAAAATTGGGTGATATTTACTTCTCCAATTATTGAAAAGACAACATTTTTTTCATTGTGTCTACTTATTTTAGAGCGCCCAATCACATATTTTGTGATTGGAATTCTCAAGAAATTGAATGAAATGCCTTTATTAGGGGAAATATGTACACATTGTGTGTATGTATGTATATGTATGTGTGTGTGTGTGTGTGTATCCAATTGTATATCTATATCTATATGTATATATCCAATTGTATATCTATTCAATTAATATATAAAAAGGCATCATATTAATGAAAATGACTTGCAATAACCAAAATTCTACATGTATAATAATAGCAATAGCACTGTATTTATATGCCACCTATCAAGGCTTGCAACCCTCTCTAAGCGGTTTACAATGTCAGCATATTGCCCCCAATAATCTGGGTACTAATTTTACTGACCTCAGAAGGATGGAAGGCTAAGTTAACCTTGGAGCTGGTGAGATTCGATCAGCCAAACTGCTGATCTGCAGTACTGCAGTACTGTGTTCTTACCACTTGAGCCACTGCAGCTCCCTCCAGTGATGGAGTACCCACTACTTCTGCAGGCAAACCATTTCACTGATTAATGAATTATTTTCCAGTCATGAAGAAGCAGAAGTAGAGTGAATATGAGCACATCTAAAGACTGTATGCATTTTATTGCAGTATATACCTCTAATAGTACTATGTGTGTGTATCACTTTGCAACTCTATCAACTTAAGTCTGAACAAGCAACAGAATGTGTTATGCAAAGTATTGAAAGCAGTTCTCTTGATTTTCAGTACTTCGTGCTATCACAGTGGAAAGGTATATCCTTAACTCAAATACACCACTCATCCAAGATTCATATTGTTAAGAATAAATATATTGCTTTTTAGGAATGAATTGTTATCAAATGGGATGAACACAGAATTTATTTAAGAAGCAAATGGATTACAGCTTGGAGCATATGCAATGAGCAGATTAGACTTTGGTCTTTTAATAGGGTACTACCGGTAGCTAATATTCAAAGTGTAAATTTATAAAAAAGAATTCCAAAATGATTTATCAATGGCATTTGATGTCATTCAGAATCAACCGAATATATTAGAACAGTTAGTATTTGTGCTGAGAAGTCAAGAACCTGTAGCTGATTTTTTTTTAATGTTTTGAGTTTAACCTCTACATATTAAATTTTTCTGGATATTATGTTTTATGCAACATGTAGCCCACATGGAAATTTAAAAGACTCAACTCATTTGCCTAGCATTGAATGGAACTTCAGGCAAGGGTGACACATATCATTTTTTTGTGTATTTGTATGGGGTCCTGATCACACTGTTTTAAATGCTTACATAGGGTACAGATCTTGCTATGGGTATGCTACACATCTGCTGTGAAAATGTTTGCAAGTTCAGTTCAGAGTGCTGGTTTTCCATGTTTTAAATCATTTGGATCCTAGGCCTGCTTATCTCAAGGAATGTCTCCTATTTGAGCTATCTCACCTCAGGATGCAAGATGTGCCATGGCCAAGATATTTGGCAGCCGAGATAGAAAATCCCACAAACATCTTTCTTTCTGATCTAAAAACACAGTCCAATACATTAAGGAATTAACTGCTTTTCAGGGCATCCAACTCAGCCACCCCACTCTTTTTCGTGACAGTTTTTACCTTGCCTCAAACAAGCCCATGCCCCACACAAATGATCAAATCAAGCATGTTATTCACAGGTACACGATTAGTAGGAAAATGGTTTAAAAAGTCGTATGAATGCAATATTAAGGGTAGGAATTGGAAAGCAAGGGCGAGTGTGAACAATTCCTATTTTCAATCTCCCAAATTGTTCAAAGCTGAGCCCCAAAAGAAAAGCTTCTGGTGGCATCACTCTGACGCTAAAAGTTCCCTGCACTGTGGGAGAAGATAAGGGAAACTGAGACACAATGCCTGACCCAGAGGGAGCTGCTCAGCTCTACTTTAATTTAGCAGCAATTTTAAGATTAGCAATGGTTGATTGAATATGCAGAATGGGAACAATTACCAACCTAAAATGACTTTGCCCACCCTGATGCTCTCCAAATGTGTTGGAACAGAGATCTGTGCTGGCTATAAGTGATCAACAATAACAGATGGGCAGAAGGTTGATCTAAAGGACAAGGTCGCAACCAGATCCTGTTCCTGAGATGAACCTGCTGAGGTATGGAAGCCTCAATTGGACCTCCACTGGCAAATAACGTGATGGTGAAGAGGAAACTTTTTGACCCCGAGCACAACAAACTATCTTCTCATTCTGGTGGTTTTTTCATCCAATTTCAGGTTATTGGAATTTGGGCAGTTTAGTGTCTTGTATTTGTAACTGATTTTCAATCAGATAAAACTACTTACCGTAAAAATGAAGCCAGGTTTTAGAAATTTTCCACTGTTTGTTAGGCAGCTAATTGAATGGAATTTTAAAAATTTGAACAAAAAAGCTATTAGAATAAAAATCCTTCCATAAAGTACATCAGCCGCAGAAGCCCTTAAGCAATGGATAATCACAATGAACTGTCAGAATTACTAGGTCAGTCAAAGGACTGACAAATAGATTGCTTGTTGTATTGAGTAGGCAGACTAGAACACGGTGTAGTTTTATACATTTTATCACCCTTCAAATAGTGATATAATTATGCCCATCATTAATGCATACTTTGCTCTAGCTTTTTTTTATTCTGTCTAATGGTAAAAAAAAAAAATAGCTGTAGACCTAGGGAATTTCTACCACTTGGTCAAAGTGGATCATTTAGTAGACTCTTTCCTGGATTATCTCCTTGGCTTCTTCAGATGAAGTGGGCATCATCGCCAATCATGTAAAAATCTCCCATATAGGCAGTTCTTAACCTACAGAGCAAGAAGAAGCTTTCTAAGGTTAGGAAATGTATCTCTGGAGTATATCTTTCACTCTTGTATTCTCCAAATTATTAAGGTTATTTCATCTGGACAATATTCGGTTCAAGTAAGATGGGCTACAGAACAGGACTAAGAAGAGGAACCCAAGTTCAGTCATGATACCCAAAGAACAACTTTCACTTTGTTCTTATGCTCATTCTTTCATGGGGTTGTTATGAAGGGAGAGAGGTCACATACTCTGGGGAGTTATGAGAGTTGAAATATAACATGTTTGGAGTCTAGCAGATATAGAAGAAAGTGACAATATTGATGTTGAGACCCAGTTTAGTTTAGTGGTTAAGGTGCTGGACTACAAACCAGGAGAGCATGAGTTCTAGTCCCACCAGGCATGAAAGTCAGCTGAGTGGCTTCGGGCCAGTCATTCTTTTTCAGCCCACTTCACATGGTTGTTGTTGTGGGGAGAATAGAAGGAGGAAGAAGTATTAGGAATGTTCACTGCTGTAAGTTACTTATAAAGTAATAAAGGAAGGATGAAATTCTAACAAATAAATATGTCAGGATCATTACCAGTTCCTGCAATGTTGCAGTGAAACTCAGCCGCTCATGTCTGTGGCCAAACAAATTCAATTTATGCTTTAAAAGGCACCCTTAAGAGTTCCATAGAAAAATCAGTTTATGATAGATTAGATAGATAGATGGATGGATGGATGGATGGATGGATGGATGGATGGATGGATGGATGGATATAGATAGATGATAGTTAGTTTTAGATAGAGTTCCCCTGAAGGCACAACCTTTGAAAATTCAGTGAAATTCCTCCCCCGCTCCAAGTTACAATGGAAGGCCCCTATTAAGTACAGTTCTGGTACTAAAGTTAATTCCTTTTGCAGGAACAGCAGCAACCCATCAAGTGAGGGTTATCAGTGGAAATGTGTGTAATTGCCCTGTCAAACAGCTGAAAAGCTCTCCCCTTTGGCTTACACCACTTCAAAATGAAATTCTTTCTTTGGCATGGTTATGCCTGATATGCAGGCATCAAAGGAGAGGCAACAGGTCATCACTGCCTCAGGTGATATATCTACCTTCTAAAGAGAGGGAGGAATGAGCATGAGTGGGGGGTCCAGAGACAAAGAGCTAAGGATGGGCGGGAGGGGGAGCGGAACAGAGAAAGGAGAAGCCCTGAGAACAGTCAGCCAGGAGTTTAGGGATTTTTCTTCCCAGTGCTTGCTCATCCTCTCCAGATGGGGCTGCAGTCCTAGAATTAGAAAGGAGAAGCTACCAGGCCAACTGGCCAAATGTCTGTGAAGATGGAATGCCAAAATAAGTTGCAGCATCACCATGAAGAGAGGATAATTTGGTCTATTTGTTCCCGATCACTTCCCTGTCTTAAGTTGTTTAACTGTGGCAGTTATGACAGAAAAATAAAATATTTGGATGCCGAGAAGATTTAACAGACTCTCTTTTCTAAATATTCTCAGCAATTACATATAGCAAAATAATCCAATCTTGTCTGCTCAAGGAAAAGACACTGGAGCCTTTTATGGCATCAGTAGCCTCTTTTCACACCCATGACCTTGTTGTGCACTCAGCAACCAATGTACATCGTATTTATAAAAGAAGCCAAAACTGGAAGCAAAGATGAGAGACTGTGTCGTCAAATTGAACTGAACAACAGCCAACCCATCCATTGTCTGGAAACACACAGAGAAACTCTCAGGAGGGAAATGGGAAAGAAACATGATTCAAGTTATTTTTATTTGTATAGCAGAAGAATTAGACAGGCATGCGCGCACACACACACAGGCCAGAAACCTGACAGAGCAAACCAAATATTCTAACTCCCCAAATCAGAAAATACTTAATTTAATTCTGAAATGTCTTAAGGCCATTAAATATTTTTGGGAGTGTGGCGAGATTCAATGTCCCATACCCATGAACAGTGAGTCCTCCATTCCTACTCAAAAGATAAACCATACCTCAAGATCAAGAGACTCTAGAGAGAAGAACAACAACAATGATTAGGGGACTGGAGGCTAAAACATATAAAGAACGGTTGCTGGAATTGGGTATGTCTAGTTTGCTGAAAAGAAGGACAAGAGGTGACATGATAGCAGTGTTCCAATATCTCAGCAGTTGCCAACAAAGAAGAGGGAGTCAAGCAAAGCACCTGAAGGCAGGACAAGAAGCAATGGATGGAAACTAACCAAGGACAGAAGCAATCTAGAACTAAGGAGAAATTTTCTGACAGAACAATTAATCAGTGAACAACTTGCTTCCAGAAGTTGTGGATACTCCTACAGTAGAAGTTTTTAAGAAGAGATTGCACAACCATTTGTCTGAAGTGGTGTAGGGTGTCCTGCCTGAGCAGGGGGTTGGACTAGAAGACCTCCAAGGTCCCTTCCAACTCTGTTATTCTGTCTTTTGAGATTTAGAAAGGCGGTTTGTAAAATGCAATCCCTTTCGGGGAAACACCCGCGAGGAAAATTGTAAAAATTCAGGTCTTGAGAAGGCTTAGGAGAGAGATGCAAACATTTTCTCCGCACACCTTGGCTAAGGAACTCCCCAGAATTTCTATGTAATGAAGCAGGTTAGGGGAGGTGGAGGGGGGGGAAGAAAGACCATATAAACCCCATCAATCATTTAAATACTTAAAGCCCATCCTTACACCGGGATGACAGTATTTCATAAATGCCGATAGCAGATTTTTTCCCTCCTGCCTGCCTGCCTGCCTCCTCCTCCTCCTCCTCTTCCTTTCCTTCGTCCTCCTCCAAGTAAGGGGGTTCACTTTAGGAGCCTGTTTAAACTAGTCAGATTGAGTGATGTTCCCTCCAACTAATCGCATGTCAAATAAAAGATATTTTACGTAATAAATTACCGCTACAAGTAATTCGCTTGTCATTTATCAGTTTTATTATCAGTCAGCCCAAGTCTTGTTTCTCTATATTAATCAAAATCAAGGAGTTGGAGGTGGGTATTTTTTTTTTTTTAAGAAACAGTTTTGACACCTCTTGACAGAAAGGGCAGATGTGGAAGAGGGAGAATTCACTTTCGTGCCGGTGGCGCACGCACGTATAACTTTGCACGCCCTGAGTGTGCTTGAGTCGCTAGTGAACCGGCGTTTGCTCTGGCCACAAAGAGGGCTGGGGGTTATAGGCAGAAGCAACAAGTCACTTTACACCGCAACCCATCATCCTTCCTGGTCCTAAAAAGCAAGGGGGCATCTGAATCTTAAATCCACGACAGGAAAGCTTCTTGAAAATGTTTTTAAAAAGAGTCCATTTCTTGTTCCATTCAAACGGGCAGCTTTCCTTTGGAACGGATCGTGATGGTTTTCAGAAGTCACAAGAAATTCCAGTGTGTAAAAATCCCTTCTTGTTGTACCCCGACTTACGACAGTTCATTCAGTGATCGTTCAAAGTTAAAAAAAAAAATGGGGAAAAAATGTGACTTGTGACCATTTTTCGCACTTACGACCTTTGAAGCAACCCCGTGGTCACACAACCAACGTTCAGACGCTTGGCAACTGGTTCATACTTATGACTGTTGCGGTGTCCCCTTCTGCGACCTTCTGACAAGCAACAACTGTGGCAAGGAAGGTCGTTAAAAGACTCACTTTTACAAACGTCTCAGTTAACAACCGGAATTTTGGGCTCAATTGTGGTCGTAAGTCGAGGACGGCCTGTAATTTTCAGCCAGCTTTTTTCCCCCCTGAGATCCTGTCTTTCTATATGCAGGCAGTTGGCGCATTTGTCCAACAGCGTTGTTGCAGATTGTGTCACGACTCTACAACCCGTTGCGAAGTGAAAAGTGTGCTCCCACCATCTTTCCTCGCTTCTGGATAAACCCTGTTGTAGAAGACGATTTGAATTACTTTTCAGATCCAAAGGGGAGTAAACTTTACTGCACGTCTGAGTTGTTGCACACAATGAAATTAATTTCCTTTCTGGCTCCCCGAGTAGGGACAACAGCCAAGCTGTAGCAAGGGGACGGAGTTATAGTTCATTTTACGATGTCTTTATTGGGACTAATGAGTGGTAGGAGATTTTTCTCTCCCGCCTCTTCCTAGCACCCTCCTGGAAACGGGAAACCGGAAGGAATTCCAACTTTGGAGAAAGGGAGAGGAAGAGGAAGATATTTTGGATTGCCGGGAAGAGATATAGATTCTCCCTTTGATCAGAAGACGAACAGGCTCGGTTTAGCCCTTCAGACAAAATAATACCCAGAAAGAAAGGATGGCTTCTGGCAGGCTACTTACTGTACGGTGAGAGTTGTGTGGGCTGAGTTGGCACCAACTGTGGGGACAAATGGTGGGGCTGAGTTTCCTCTTTCGGGGTGCCCGATTGCTGGAAGGCCAGATCTATTTCTTCATCGGTGAGACCTGGGAGGAGAAAGGAAAGGAAAAGGTTTGTAGAAAACTTCTCTGATTCCTGGAAGTTCTTTACTAACGTAGACAAGGTAAAATAAGATAACTTTATTGTCGTTTTTTTACAGCGAGCACACTGTCCCACGTTAAAAAGGAAATTCTGTTGCCTACCCTCACAAGAAAGTGTGTATCTACCCAAACAGATACACAACACACATATATACGTGCAATATAGCAATAGCAACAGCACTGTATTTATATACCGCCTATCAGGGCTTGCAATCCTCTCTAAGAGGTTTACAATGTCAGCCTCTTGCCCCCAACAATCTGGGTTCTCATTTTACCGACCTCGGAAGGATG
>JANHJO010004312.1:44972-57653 GCA_032468235.1 Pseudoxyrhopus heterurus
ACCCTCCAGGGCTCAGCATTGTTCCCCAACCCCCAAAGAAAACCTTTAAGCTTCTTTTCAAATGCATTGCTCTCTTGCTCAACTTCCTTAGAACATTTCACATGGTTAGCAAGTCAGGTGCTCCTTTCCTGATGGGTGGGAGCAAATTTAATGTAGCTAACCAGCCTGTTTGTTGGTCGCTGCAGGATGGATGGATGGATGACAGACCCAGCCTCAGATTGCCATTTCTAAGGCTCTGTTTTTAAGACATTTGGAAAGTTTGAAGTATATGTAGAACATCCTGCTCTCTGTGTCCTTCACTTACCATAATCATTGTGATTATCTAATAGATCTGTCCCAGGAATCGGATATCTATTTGGTTTACATCACTCTTCCTCAATGGGGTGGACTTCAGAGTTTCTAGGATTGCAAATCCTAGAATTTCTACCCAGATGATGGGAAGCCATCATGTTGGGCAAGGGTCATGTATACTTGATGGAAGAGGGAGGAGGGTTAGAAAGAGCATTTTAAAAAGATGAACAAGAGGAAACTAAGGTGAGCAAATTTTTTAAAAAGTAGTGAAACTTTACAAGATAAATCTCATCTCAAACTATGTCTCCACTTAGGTTTAGAAAGTTGAGTTGATTTTATAAAATATGACTGGGTCAGTATCTCAGCTATGAGCCTGTTGCAGTCTTACATTCAAGAACAGGGCTGTCAAACTCCCAGCCCATGGGCCCAGGTTTAGCTAAGGGGGGGGGGGAAGGCCCAATACGTCATGGGACACTGCCGTGATGCCATGAGTTTGACACCCCTGATTTAGGGGGTCTGCTGGCAATCAAGGAAAAAGCTGTCATTCTTCAAATGGATGGGGGAATCGAGTGTCCTTCAGATGTTTAAGGACTTCCAGCCAGTAGAGAACTACCCTAATGCCACTTGCTGGGATAGTCCATTGAAATAGAAATTACTTCTTTCAGAGGAGGTTATCTTGTCCCTTGTCCACCAGTCTCAAAACTGTGGTGGATCCATGCACTGATCTCATAATAAACACTTTGGGGGGTTTTATTTTTAAAAAATGGATTTAAAAAAAAAAGTAAACACCCTCTCAGAAATGCAGAGTTGATCACAAGTACCTACATGCATGGTAACAGGACCAGAAAAACAAACTATAAGATAGTCCAACTGCGACCATTCCCTGCCAAAGACTGGGATGTCACAAAAAGCTTTGTTTACAGAGGTGTGGCTGATCAGTCAAAGTAACAATTAAATCCAGTTATGTTCCTTTAAAAACAAATCCTTAAAACTCAAGTAAAAGAGGTAGGTAAAGGGAAGGTTACATGGAGATGGAGCAGAGAAACCCGATCATTCCCCAAATTACACCGACAAAAGGTTGGGGGACAGGCCTGTCAGGATAGTTGGCAATTAAGACAATTTTCAAAACAGTGGGGGAGGGGGGCTGAGGGGAAGGAATGACTCCATATTTTTTCAACTGCCTGAGGGAAAAGCAGGACATTGATAACTCAGCAACTCCAGCCCATTCCTTTCTGGATAGTAACCAAAAAAATATTTAAAAATAATTTTTATAAAATCTATTGGCTTTACCTTTAAAATAATGACTCGTTTTATTTATTTTTTTATATTTTAATATGTCGTTATAAATATATCTTGCCAAAATATATGATTATTATTGTCAAAACATTTGCACATAAATAAGGTCAAGGAGAACGGATCAAGGGAGTTGTAGATGTTGCTGCGAGAGAAAGAGGCCGACCAGGTTTGGCTTCCTCTGTGAAATCAAAGGCCATTCCCCCCCCCCCCCACTCTTCATCCTGGGCACATTTTGGCCAGACGGGCTGGAGGTGGCAAGTGGAAGAGGCGGGGAGAACTCATTCCCCCCACTCCTCCTTTAACGACAGCCGCATCCCTCTACCACCATTTCCTGGTAGTTCTTGAGAACAACTTTATCGTATTCATCCAAATAGAGCATGGAGATGGCGCTCAGCTCTGTGGGGACACAGCAGGCTTTGGGGATGCTGGAGTTGACGGAATTCACCAGAGTCTGCACAATGGCGTGGTTGGTGGAGTTGAGGTGGTCGGCCAAAGGGAAGGGGCAATCCCCGTGGCAATAGAATGCTTGGTAGCCTGGGGGGGCCACAATCCAGTCATTCCAGCCCACGTCGCTGAAATCCACGTACAGGGCATGGCGGCGACAATTCTTCTTGCTCTTGCGTGGCCGCTGGTGCGCGTGCTTAGGGCTGCGTTTGGTCCTCCGGGTGAGCAGAGACTGGCCCCTGCCATCGTGGCTGAAGGTGACCAGGAGAGGCCGGAGGTGAGCCCATTCAGCATCCTCCAGACGGTCTCCTTGAGGTAAAGAGCGGCTAATCCGGACATGTTTGCCCTGGTGAGTCTGCATGGGGTAGAGGTGGATGACCTCCACTGCCAGCCCATGGTTGGGCTGGCCACCTGTGGTCCATCGGATGACTGCGGGGCTCACATCAAAGCTTTCCCAGCGGCTCACGTTGTGATGCACCAGGCGTGTGTCCAGCAGTCTGGTGACCAAGTCCCCCCCTTGCAGGGGCTTCATCACCTCATAAATGTTCATCCGGTGGAAGCCTTTCTCCCAAGCCGCTGCCGTTGCCTCTTCGTTGATTTGCTGTCGAAAGAGTCTCAGCTCTGCAGAAGAGATGGGCTCGGTGGGCGGCACGCTACTGAGGTTGAAAAAGAAGTGGAAGCGAGTGGGTTGATTCCATGGGTTGGCCACGTGTTCCAGGTGTTCTGGAGGAAGGAAGAGACAGAGAGAGAGAGAGAAGCACAAAGGGGAAGAGCTTAGCAGGATGCACCAAGGAGAAGATGCAGTTTCACAAGCCCAGAAAATTATAGACATTATATTAGCGAAAGGATGACACCACAGGATGTAATTTCCCTGCTGTTGTGCACCAAGAGGGAAAGGAATCCCCGCTCCCTTAAAGAAAATTCTCCTTGTCCCCCATTTTCATGGATTTTGTTTGCTTTAACAGAATAACAGAGTTGGAAGGGACCTTGGAGGTCTTCTAGTCCAGCCCCTGCTCAGGCAGGAAACCTATACCATTTCAGACAAATAGTTGTCCAATCTCTTCTTTAAAACCTCCAATGTTGGGAGCACCCACAACTTTCAGAGGCAAGTTGTTCCACTGATTAATTGTTCTAACTGTCAGGAAATCTCAAGCCACTGCCTATGATACATGTTAGGGGTATCTCATGAGGTTGCCAACAAGGCAGATAAGTCATGGGAAAGTCCTGCTGAGATTTAACTTTTCAACATAGAATAGCCTTCTTCACTGGATCCCAAACATGATTTCCTGGGAAATTAAGCCAACCAAATGCAGTTCTTTCTTCACAGGGTATCAAGAAGATCGCAACCTATATTTCAAGGACTGTTTAGTTGGAACTCAGCCCCAGTGAAATCAGTGGGGCTCCTATCAGTGTTACGATGCAGCAGCCAGGATGATCCAAGGGGATACCGAGGCAAAATGTTGGATGCTCCGACCCAGACAAACTTGCCCAAACAAGCCTGGCAGCATCCTTTGCTTTAGTCCTGCCTCAGTAACAATCTGCAGGGTGCTGGCAAAGTTCAGCTGGGGCACCAAGTCATGCCCCCTATGTGCGCATATCCCTTGTCCTAATTGTATCATAATTCTTTCTTGTATTTATAGAGTGCCAGGCACGTGCCCAGCCCTGGACACCATAAAAAGACAAATGGGCTGTGCCCCACGGAGGGTGGGTGAGAGTAGAAAGCAGAATTCGTGATGACATCTTTAGGAAGCAACAGAAGCGTAACCCTTCCCAGGATTTGCTTCAACTCCCACACTTCTGCCTGTCTTTTGAAATGAGCTCTTCTCACGATCCCTAAATTTCAAGTCCTTTCAGAAGCAACAGCAAGAGACAGATGCAGCTCACCATTCACAGAACAGTGATTAGATAAGATTAAATATATCTCTTCTGAAAGGGAAAAGTGGATGGCAAGAGATATTTCTCTACTACAAAATGCTCTCAGAAATATGCAGATTTCTTTTTAAAAACGCCATGCAGGTTTTTTTTTTTAATTCTTTGAAATTGATTCACCTATAGTACACACCAGTTAGTTCACAGCTTTACGAAGTCCAGATTCCCAAAAATACAATCCTGAACAAGCAAGTTAATACCATGGATTTTTCTTTAGGGAGTGGGAGACCCAAAATTCATGCTAGGAAACATTGGGGGGGTCCAGTTAAACACCCCCCTCCCCTCTTTCTAGTCATTCACATTGGTCATTAAAAAGGAGAACGTATGGACACACACACACACACCTTCAAAACAACAAATGAGTGGAAACAGTTTTATCTAAAGTTGGTAGGGAGAGCAACAATAATTCCTACATAAACTCCTAAGGAGCAGGACGGGGGAGCGGGTAACAATCCAGTGTAACCAGCGTGAAATCTGGAATCTCGCTGCTGTTATCTGATGGAATATGTTCTTAGAGCTCCATGTGCAGGATGTGAGTGCTGACGCTCTCACTTTGTCTCTTGCACACAGACGCACACACGCACACATGCACACACAGATAGAGCGTATGCTCTACCCAAGCTACGAAACCAATAATTATTCAGGAATAGGAATAATTGCTATTTTTATTACTGTGCCAATTCTATCTGGATGCATTCTCAGTTGTGCAAGGCTGGCTTTCCGTATCTTTCTGTTTCTCAATGAAGCCACGGGCACCCTGCTAACTGCTAAGGCAGCGAGAAGAAGGACAAGCACCGCAGGCTGTTACTTCCTAGGCAAAATACTTTTTAAAAAAAAATAATAATTCAAGGACAGTGCATTAAATATCCTGCAAAGCAACCCCTCCCTGTTCTGGAGACTGCTAAAAATGAAGAAATGGAAAGAAGTGGAACCCTCATCCTATGCCTTCCCTTTCCCAGGACAGTCCGATCCACAATCTAGAATATAATTCTGAAAAAGATTTCCGTTTAAATCTACCGCATCCAAAATGCAAATTGCTAGAAAGAGTGAAATATCAGGAGGGGGTGGTGGAGTAAATAAATCTGCCTACCTGCCCCTCCAGTCAAATTCCCAGGTGAAGAACCTTCCAAAAAGCTGTTTCTGCAGCCCACTTTTCCTGTGCTAGTCAATCGGGTTTGGGGGAGCTTGTAAGGGGATGCTTCAGTTGCTGCTATGGTCACATCCCCCCCCCTTATTACTCTGAAGAGACAATTCCGCAATCCCATCACTTCTCACTTTATTGCAACATCCAAACCCACCTAACTTCTCATCTTGCAACGCACCTTCATGGTGAAAGCTTCTCACAGTGTTGGCACGGCTGGTCGATTTCTCGGGATATTGGAGGTTGAGATCTTGGAGATTTTCCTCCTCATCCCCAGACTGGAGGCGATAGAGATCCATCATGTAAGAGGGGACGATGGCTGTTTTGCTGGGCTGTGGCCTCCGGCGCAGCCCAAACATCTGGAGGAGGGTGGCCTCGAACCCACGCAAGAGTTCATGGTTTGGGAACAGGCGTTGTGCAGTTCCCGAGGCGCCCTCTCCGTCTCCTCCTCCTCCTCCTCCTCCTCCTCCTCCTCCTCCTCCTCCTCCTCGCTGCTGCTGGTGGTGTTGATGCAAACCCGCAGCCACCTTCTTCTTCCCAGTCTCAGCAGGTATCAAACTGGCCCGGTTGGAACCTCCTAGGATCACTTGGCACAATAGAATGACCATCAGCATTCGGCTACCAGGCGTCATGGTGTCTCTGGGGGGTTGGAAGTGAAGGGGGGGCAGGAAGCAGGGAAGGGAGGAGAAAAGGAGCCAGAGCAAGCAAACAAGGTTGGTAAAAAAAATAAAAAATAAAAAAGCACCCGACAGCCCACCCTTTTTGGGGGGAAATGCACACAAGAGCTTTTTTAAAAAAAGAAAGAAAGAAAAAAGAAAAGAAGTGGCTACAAAAACTTTGGGCAGAATGCCTTTATATCCCTCATCCAATGAATTCCCACCTCTCTTTTCACCCTTCTGTTTCTATCTGACTAGGGTGGCTAAAAACGCGATTGTCCTGGAAGGAGTTCTCAAGGGAACGCTTCCATTCAAATCCATCTCCGTGGAAGAACTGTTTGCCCCCCCCCCCCCACCAACCCACCCACCGGTCAAAACTCAAGACCCTCCTCAGTCGGAGTGGCCCCCTTTGCAACGAAGAGAGGGACAACACGCGGGGCGGGAGCTGCGGGTCGGACGCTTCGGTTCATTGTTAATAACCCTTCCCGTCGGTGCCGAGCGCTTTTCCATCGGACGCGTTTGGGTGCTTATAACCTTCCCGGTTCGCAGACGCTAACCACTAGGAGCTGCCTCTCCCCCAACTCCCAGGGAGCGCTCCTGATGAAGTGCTTTGTGAGGGAGGGGAAAGCGGGGCGGGGGGGGGCGGATAAGGATGCCCCCCCACACCCCGCAGAACCCCTTTGGGAGGATGGAGAGAGGTTTAATCGATTGAAATAAGTAAAGCGCGGCGCTATCCAATGTTTACTCGCAAATAAACTTGGTTCGAGAGAGTTTGTTAGGTTCGAGGAAACGGGGCGTTAAGTCTGCAGCCCGAACCGCTTCGCGGCGACTTGTTTTTCAGGTGCCGAAGAAATCAATTACAGAAATGGAAAATCCACAAGGAAGGCGTTCACTTTTCTCTCTCTCTCTCTCTCTCTCTCTCTCTCTTTCTCTCGTACACACACACGCGCGCGCACACTCTTCGGATGGTTTCTAGCCTTAAGATGACTCTTTATGTTTTACATCAAAACCACAAGGAGGGGAGAGAAAAAAACGAAAGCGCTACTCACTGACAGAAAGCAAGGCATACAAAAACAGTCCATGGTTCTTGACAGCCAGCGTGAAACACGACTCGTGGGAGGGGAAAAAACTCGCCGCGCAGGGAAATCCGGAGTCCGCTTGAGGAAAAGAGGAGAGAATCGGTCTTGGCTGCCGAGCCGCTGCTGCTGCCGCCGCTGCTGCTGTAGCTATTACGGATCGCGTCTCCGAAGTGCGGATAGGAACGAGCGCTGGGACCTGATGCTCCGGAGTGGCTCCTGGTAAATGAATATATTTGAATATAATGAAATCGCCCCCCCACAGGCCGCTGCTTTTCTTCCAGCTCCAGGCGGAGTCACGTGGGCTGGAGAAGTCACTCCTAGCACCGGCCTGTCCGTCAGCGCAGCACAAGCAAAGCGCCGCCGTCCCCGCTCCCCCCCCCCCCCACGCTCCCGTACTGGGGTTTGCAAGTGGATGTCCCACCCCTTTGGCCTCTGTCAATCTCTCCGTAACTCACTCATTCACTCACTTTTTTTCTTTAAAAGGCACGATCTTCTGCAGGGTTGACTTTAATGTGAGTGGGTCTTCCAGCTGGGATGATCTGGAGGGCATCAGATTAGGGAAAGTTACAAAACCCATGCCGGTTGTGGGATGCCTGTAGGGTCAAGGAAGAGCTTGTGGGTGTGTAAACAGGTTGTCATGCACAACCCAACTCTTCTCACCTTATCTCATGCTGATTTGGTGCCTGCCAAAGAATTCAGCTCAGACCTTGGGCTGCCGCTCCTCAGTGTCCAATGAGAGTCTAGCAGGAAATCTTGCAATTCCCCCAAGAATAGTGTCACCTTTATTTAGCCAAATATAACCCCAAATTTAGTTACAAAGTAGCACTCTATGCTCAGTAAATATAGAATTTCAAATTCTTGTGGTAAGTGTGAAGTCCTTGCACTTACTAATTTATGAGGTCACTAAGGCACACAATCTCCTCTGCAAAGACTGTTGATGCACTTCCCTACATCTCGTTCTTCAAATCCGAGGGAAGTAGTCATGAAAGAAGTTTAATTTTACCTGTCTACAATATGCCTGAAGAATTCCGAAAAGCCATTTGTGCACAGATCTACTAATCGCTCTTTCTCTCTCACACACACACACACCTGTGCCTAAACATGCACAGATTGGGATCTAGTGGAAGGTTAATCCATAAAAGGGTTGTCTCCTTTTTCAAAAGGCAACTGGACTTGTGAGTGATTTTTTTTTTCCCCTTGAGGAAGAAGAAGAAGATGTTTCGCTTCTCATCCAAGAAGCTTCATCAGTTCTGGTAGGATGGTGGAGGTGAGGGAAGGATAAGGGTTGTCTCCACTTTTTGCTTACAGATTCACTTTGGGGGTCTAATGGGAGACTCTTCTGTGCGGATGGGATCTTTGGAATTAGTAGGGATAGGGCCCAAGTGACATGTAAGGCTGGGTTAGATTTCACTGGTTCCTCATCAGTGGAGTTATAGTAGTTTTGATCCACAGTTGCCCACCTTAGTCATATAAACAGGTATTCTATCTCACTGGGCTGCAAGCTGAGATAGGTTACTAGACAAATATGGTTCATTGTGCCTGTGTGGACGCATGTGCAAGAAGTATATAGAAATAAAGAAATCTGTGCCGTGGCAGACAGATTGTTGACTTTATTAAAACCCCGAATAGCAGTGTTGCACATTGCCAAGTACTTCTTAGCCTCTCTTCTCCCACATGATGTGAGAGATTCATGTTTATACGTACACAAGATGCCACATTACCCTGGCAATCCTGGACTACTGAGCTGCAATTGCATTTTAAATTGTAGCCACTGTGGGCAGCTTATAATGTACCCAGATTCAAATCCACCTTAAGCCACGGCCAAGTCACTCACCGGGTGACTTTGGGCTAATTACTTTCTCAGGCTAATTTACTTCATAAGGTTGCTATGCAGATAAAATGAAGGGAAATCTCCCTGTACATAGCACCACCATGAGCTCCTGGGGATGTGGCAGGACATAGAAGGAAGAGGAGGAGGAGAAATAACTTGTCCTATATTTGTGGGTCACAGAGAAGGATACAAAAAAATAAAAAAATGAAAACAATCTCAAAGAAAAATCAAAAGCATAGAAATGACAGTATGATGAAATTCCACAATTCAGTATGCATAATCTGAGGAGATAAAATGATATTCAGCAAAACCCAATTCACCGAAGTATCATTTGATGCTAAAATAATACCAGTTTGGAGAAAGGTTTAACTTCTGCATAGTAGGTCATAATTATAGGAACATAGCTAAGATCTTTTCTTGTATCTTCACATAATGTTCTTTTTGTACTGGCAGGGCACAGAGAATAACTCCATTTGCAGATCTTAACTCTTGAGCAGAAGTAGACAGGGAGAAGTATTCCTCTAGTAATGAAGCTCCATACCATTTGGAGTTTTACACACTTCCCTATTAGCTTCTCTTTAAATTACCACCCTATTGGAAACCAAAGGCATTTTTTTAAAAAAACTGATCAGATCTCCTTTCTAAATAATGCCCCCCTTATCTAGCAAGTTGCAGTTTCCAATTCTTATAGTAAATGGTTCTTTTTCTGTTTTTCTTTTTCCTTTTTTTTCTTTTTGTTTATCAAGATAAAAAAACCCAAATTCCGCTCTTACTGTGCCAATTGATTTCATCATGAGAATGTCTCAAAGCGGCTTCTTCGATAGATCTTATACTGGCAATTCATGTTTCACGTTTCAGCTCTTTTATTCTGTCCTAAGAAGCCGGATAGAAAGAAAATTTGACACTTTTGAATTTTGGTGTTGCAGATGACTGCTGAAAATGGCCGGCTAAGAAAAGAAATGGACCATTGAACAACTCTGCTTCCAAGTATTTTTCATTCTTTCCTATTTTTGTGTCATCTGAGATTTGATAATCATATTTTCATGGAATCAAAATAAGTCATAAAGTGGAAAGGGACTTGAATATCTTCTAATCCAACTTCCTGCCTAGGGCAGAAAACTTCATTCCCATCTCAGGCAAAATCCAACTTTTGTTTAAAAACCTCCAATGAAGGGCCATCAGGAGTCAGGTTACTTGACTATTTAATAGCTATCACAGTTTTTAAAAAATGCATTCTTATTGTACAAAGAAAAAAATGAAAAGAGATCAATATCTAAGACATTATTTGAAAGTGCTAAAGATAAAAAAAATGTTAAGAGTAAAAGGAAGGAATGTAAAGTTGGTTGATTTGATCAACATTAAAATAAATAAATCGCTACCTCTCGTAACCTTTAAAGAACTTTCCTGAAATCAGGACTGAAATGCCAAGGCTTTATGGATTGATTTACGGAAAAGAGATGGGACATGCGAAGAAGAGATCATTTGTTGTATTTTAAGAGAAGGGAAGAAATCATTAAAATGGTTTACACTTGTGGTGGGATGTCATTTCTTAGATACTTTTGTTTTTCTTTACTGTATTCTTATATTTTCTTTCTCTTTTTGCATCTTCTGCTTCTTCTTTTTATTCTTTTATTTTTAGATTATATTAGTTTTTAATAAAAATTATTATTAAAAATAGTAATTCATTTCTATTTCAAGGAATGGATCTCTCTGTGTAAAGCTCTGTAAAATTTTTGTTGCTTTTCTCCGTACTCCATACTGTTTCTAGTTTCTCATCATCCTTCTTAAATTGTGGTGATCAGAACTTGACATGGTATTCCAGCTGCAGTCTGTCCAATGCAGCATAGAATGGAATTTTTATTTCCCATGATCTCAGTGTTACACCTCTGTTAATGTAGCTCAGGATTGCGTTGGCAGTGCTATCTTTTACATACTGATCTGTGATTTACCAAGGCACACAGGTCATACATTTCTCACACTGTTTCAAATAATTTATAAATGTATTGAAAAAGTACGGGGACTCACATGGACCCTTGCAATACACACTACTTCTTTGCAGCTGGATACAGAGTCACTTATGTATACTATTGGATTCAAATGTTCTGAACCAGTGTCTTTATTATAATTTTATGGAAGACTTTGTCAAATGCTTTGTTAAAGGTCACCCATTCCCTCAGCAAAATTGGTCACACTATCAAAAGTGAATTCGAGCTGGCCTGGCATGATTTGTTGTTAATAAACTCTACAAAAGAATTTGTTGTTTTCTAAATATTCATGAACCAAGTACTTAATTTATTTTGGAGTTTTGCCTGATATCAACTTCAAACATACCCGACCTACCATTTCCTTTTTGGAACAAATTTTCCTTATCTCAGTCCTTATTTTCACTGCTTCCTTGCATGATTTCTCAAATATTACCGAAAGGGGTTCTGGTATGACATTTGTGATCTCTTTCAGGAGATTCTTGAACATCATTGAACTGATTCTGGAAACTTAAATTCACTTGTGACAACCAGATGCTTCCTAACCACCTCTCTCTTTTTAAAGTTTTTTTCAATTCTACTTTGTTTTATAAATAACTCAAAACAGTGAACATACCTAATATTCTTCCTATTTTCCACAGAATAGCAACTGTGTGAGGTAAATTGGACTAGAATTCACAGTTTCCTGGTGATTGGCCTACAGTCACTCAGCCGGCTTTCATGCCTAAGGTGGGACTAGAACTGACAGCCTCCTGATAATAGCCTGGTGCCTTAACGATTAGACCAACCTCGCTCTCTATTTTTATTTTTATTTAACTTAGATTTTCACTCCATCTTATGTCTTTGATTCTACTTAGGTCCATCTGAATATAGTTCTTGTTTGGGGAGAAGACCAAACAAAGTAAGAATGGAAGAGCTCTATCCTCTTCCTGTCACTTTTTCCTATTTACCCTCTTTTCATAGCAACAAGGATACCCCCTTCTGACGTTGCCAAAATAGCCTTTTTAGTATTCTTTGTGAGGCTATGCTTTTCTAACGCTTTAGCCTTTCTGACTTTCTGTAGATATATGACACTTGCTGGTACACTGTGAAGGTTCTACTCATCTTCTATTTTTTTTATACATCCCTTTAAACTCTTAGCTTAGCCAAAAGCTTCCTCTTTGCCAGTCCTGTAAATCCAAGGGAGGCACACTCGCAGCTGAAAAAATCTTTGCGCAATCCAATCACTAAAGGATTGAGAGACCTTTTCTCTTCCTCCATCCCAAGCAAATTCAAATAAAATTAAAAATGTAATAGCCCTAAATGACAGAATGCAAAAATATTGGCTGTTTCCATGTCACAGAAACAAGTTGAGTGAACTTCAAAGCTCGCTGAAATATCCGACAACTTTTATAACTCTGTTATAAAATAGTCCAATGAAGAGGAAATATGCACAAAATTTGAGAGAAATAGGATTGCCTCCCCGAGGTATTCCCTCTGGAACAAGATTAAAAAATATATTTTGGTGGAAATACTTGCAAAACGTTTCAAAAGAAACGTTTAACCCCAATGGGGAGGTAGAAAGAAAGAAAAAAATGGAACTGCTTAGAAGTATAGGAGATAGTTTACAGAAATAAATGCATGGAATTAGGGTCGGAGTTCAATTAAGTGCTACTTATTTCATATTATTTCTATGTGTTGTCTTTTTTTGCAATACAGGATGCTTAAACCAATTAGCAATCATAAAGGAAAATGAAAAAAAAATGAAACAAAGTTAAAAAGTCATTAAAGTTAATTAAAAGAAATTTTCAGAAACAAGCAGCAAAACCCTGAAATTTCTCATCATTAATAAGTTTAAGAAAAATCAAGGAAGTTCACTTGAATGTCTTCCCGCAGTGGAACAGTCTTATTTCATCTCCAGTAGAAGTTCACATTTTGGAAACCCTGCTGAAAAAGAGAGTCCTATATAGCTAAGATCAAAATCCTACAAGCTAGGCTCCAGCAGTATGTGGACCGAGAACTTCCAGAAGTACAGGCAGGATTTCGAAGAGGC
>JANHJO010004315.1:37800-50956 GCA_032468235.1 Pseudoxyrhopus heterurus
ATAGAATAGAATAGAATAGAATAGAATAGAATAGAATAGAATAGAATAGAATAGAATAGAATAGAATAAACACAGTTGGAAGGAGCCTTACAGGTCATCTAGTCCAACCCCCTGCTCAAGCAGGAGACCCTATACCATTTCTGACAGATGACTGTGCAGTCTTTTCTTGAAAGCTTCCAGTGATGAAGCACCCACAACTTCTGAAGGCAAGTTTGGTTGATTGTTCTCACTGTCAGAAAATTTCTCCTTATTTCTAGGTTGAATCTCTCATTGATCAGTTTCCATCCATTATTCCTTGTCTGGCCTTCAGGTACTTTGGAAAATAGCTTGACCCCCTCCTCTCTATGGCAGCCCCTCAAATATTGGAACACCGCTATCATGTCACCACTGGTCCTTCTCTTCACTAGACTAGCCAAGCCCAGTTCCTGCAACTGTTCTTCATATGTTTTAGCCTCCAGTCCCCTAATCATCCTTGTTGCTTTTTGCACTGTTTCTAGAGTCTCAACATCTTTTTTTATAGTATAGTGACCAAAACTGGATATTATGCCTTGTTAAAAGACAGCTTATAGTTTAAAAATTAGTATTAGAATCATGTCTAGGTTGCCCTTTTAAAATAGACAGACCAAAACATTCAGTACTCCAATATCGAAACATTTTCTACACGTCTTTCCCTACAAGAGTTCTTAGGAGAACTGTGTTGAGCAAGGCTAGGCATATGTCCTCTGACTGAAATTATGGCCTACCTTCCAATTTTCTAGTGGCATATCTTTCGTGCTTCAAGCAAGTGCCATCCAGTAAAACTTGGTTTTTCTCTTTTTTTGGAGTCAAACAGAAACAGCTTTGAGGTTTTTTTTAATGCTTCCTGAGATCTCAGAAAGTACATTACCACCCTAAATTGTCCAACTGACCAAATTCTATCTCCAGGGTGATACTGAAGGCCTCATAATAATTTCTGATTAAAAGGTGTATTTCTCCGTCAATCAATGCCATTGAGATAAGTACAAGGAGAATTCCAGATGACAACATAGGAACTCCAGGTTCCTTGCAAGTATAAATGAGATTATAGTATTCTTTATTCTGGTCCATTTTGATTATTTTAGAGGGCAAAATATTCTGCAGTTTTCTTCTTTTTTAATGCTCTTTAATGGGATTTCTTTATTTCTCATATTTAAAAGCCACCCTTCTACTCAAAGCAACAAATATTTTAAAAAATATTAAATTAAAACTACTACTGTAGTGAAATTAATGATTAGCAAGTCCTGTGATAGAAATGCTATGTGTCTTTACAGATTTTGTATCTCTGACAAAGTGTGGCCAAGTGTAGATCCCCCAAAAGTGCATCCTGTAAGTTGGGACAAAGGAACACTCCCATAAACAGGTCATCTTCCCCAGGAGGAGAAGTCAACTTCGGAAGAATTTCTTGCAAATATTATTGGTGACCCATCCTTAACCTTAATACAACACAGATATTCTTCAACTGTTGTGGTTCGTCAAGTCAGAGGAGGTGGAGGTGGTGCCTGGGCTATCACGGGGGCCTGCGGAAGGTTCTGTGGAGCAAGAGGACTCAGAGCCAGATGCAGAGCCCATCTACTCATGGTCAGGCAGAGAGACAGCTGTTTTCAGGGCCTGAGCTGAACGAAGGGGAGGAACAGCTGGGGCCCATCCCAGAAGTGTGTATGCGCAGAGAAGAGAGAGGAGAGCAACGTAGGACAGGGGGCCGGCTATTCAGGAAAAGGAGACATTAACAAGCCCTGCCCTGACTGGAATATAAGGAAGAGAGGTGTGGGAGTTGACAGTTGTTGGAGACAACCGTTCATGCTACAGGAGATTTCTCTCGGTGAGATTTCTTTACCCCTCCCCAGGTTGGTCAGAACTCTCTGTGTTGGGGTTGAAGTGCTAATTGAGCCTCCCTGCAGGGAACTCAGAGACATTGAAATCAGCACAGCTGGTGTGAGCAGAGATTGCTACTGCTTGTGAAACACCTAAGGACATGTGAATTGGAGTTTTGCTGTGAATGCAGTTTATTCCTGCCTTGTTAAATAAAAAGGGTTTTTTCCTCACAAGTAAGTAGTTGAGTAATACTTGAGAAGGCTGGGTCAGAACATCAACTTACAACAGTTCACTTAGTAACTGTTCAAAGTTACAACAGCATTGAAAAAAGTCACATTATCAAAATTCGGATGCTTGGCAACTGACTCATATTTATGACAGCTGCCGTATCCTGGGCTCATATGATCACTTTTTGTGACCTTCTGACAAGCAAAGTCAATGGGGAAGCCAGGTTCACTTAATAACGGTGTTACTAATTTAACAACTGCAGTGATTCACGTAACAAATGTGACAAGAAGAGTCGTAGAATGAGGCAAAACTCACTTAAGAAATTTCCTACTTAGCTACATAAATTTTGGGCTCAACTGTGCTCATAACAATTAGTCGAGGACTACCTGTACTTCCAGTTCCAGGTGTGTAATTCTCACATTTCAATGTTGAGATGATGGAATTTCTAGTTCATTACATCTGGTAGGTCTTGACCTGAAGGAGACTGAATTAAGCACAAGCATTTATCTTTGATCCTCATGTGGATTGCTACTTCAGTTTTGGTAAAACAGTCTAATTTTTTGAGAGCATCTAACTTATCAACAAGGATAGTTGAGATGGTATTAAATAAATGGATTCTCCTATTCTTGAGGACGTAACTAGGAAAAGATCAGCGGTAACTTCAATAATCCAGTGAGAAACCAGGTTATTATTGAATAATTGGCCTGAGAAAAAGAAGGAAGCTAATCGTAGCCCCAGGAATGCACAGTATCATCCCCTAAGAAAAAATGTTTTCTGACTTGTGCCAGTTCAAGTGGTGTGGTCCAATTTGCCTGCTGCACTTCATTTACCTGTAAGAGAACATCTCCTCTCCAATTGGCTGTTTTCTCCACCAATCACTGATTCTGGCTTTCATTTTCTTTTCCCCCAAATTCATGAACAGAAGTGTGAAGCAAAGAGTTTACAATGTCAGCATATTGCCCCCAACAATCTGGGTATTCATTTCACCTACCTTGTAAGGATGGAAGGCTGAGTCAACCTTGGAGCTGGTGGGATTCGATCAGCCAAACTGCTGATCTGCTGTACTGCAGTACAGTGATCTTACCACTTGAGCCACACAGCTCCCTATACTTTGATTTGTTTACATTTTATTGTACATTACGCACATATTTATAGCAAAGGAATACAAGCAAACCAAAATGTAGCAGATTTATGTAAGCAAAGTATCAGAAAGCCAAAAAATATCTGATTTTTTCCGAAGACATAAGAGCTACACTTCCATTGTGGGCATCTCTCTATCATGGTTATTTTCCTCAGCTTAACATTTCCTTTTCATCTCTCCTTTTTATCCTTGTACTTGCAAATACAAGTTATGTCCTTGAAACAAAAAGATGCAAATGGAGTATATCAATTCCTATATCTAAGTACATAGGAAATGCATTATTTTAAGAATACATTTGAAACAGATACATCCTGAAAAAAATTTGAATATTATTTTTGAAATGTTTCTCTATAGTTTTCATTTAACTCTGCATACAAATATTAGCCTGGTAAGTGAAAAGAACTGTTACTGCAGTTTCTTCTTCAACTTCCTTCCCTTGGCTTTTTACTGAAATAGAATGAACATTCAACACAGGACTTAAGGATCCATAAAGAAAGAAAAAAACACAGGGCAATGAGAGTAAAAGCCTTTCACCATTGCAGCAAAGTACTTCTGGTATTTTGAACTGAAACAACTCACTGTTGATACCCACCATTGCTTGATATGGAACATTTCTACACAATGGAAAAGTCTATTTCGTCAGATGTCTCCAGCCATCCTGCTATTAGCAAGACTTAAGAAAGCTTTGTCATATCAAATATGCTCAGCTGCTTACCACATGGTGAAATAGTGTTAGAACTATTGAATGATGTGTCTGACATCATTAATCTATTCGACCTCTGACTCCAACCTCAAAATTCTAACTATGGTGACCAAGACATGACCTTACAATGCAGAAAAGCTTTCAACTCTGCAGTATTTTAAGTCACATTGTTGAACCAGACAAAGGAGTAAGAGAGAAATGTGACATTTTCTTAGGAATTAAGGTCAAAGGGTCAATTGCACAAACTTATTATTGTATAATAAGCACTTAGTTTTCATTTGTTCTATCTTAAACACCCTTTAAAATGCAAGGCAATCAAACTCAACCTGCAAAATAAAATTCATCTGAAGCTTAGAGCTACAGTACTTTATTTTCCAACATATGTTTATCAGGAAAGTAAATACTGTGCCTATAGTTTTATTCATTTCTAATATACAGTATAACCATCCTGGAAGAGACAATGGCAGATCAATTCCATATTATTGTCCAAAAAACAATATGGATGCATTTCATGAAGTCAAACTCAACTCAAATTTTTAAATACATAAATCATTACTATTGCCAGTTACATCTCAATATGATAAAGAGCCATGGTGGTGCAGTGGTTAGAATGCAGTACTGTAGGCTACTTCCGTTCACCGCCAGCTGCCAGAAGTTTGGCAGTTTGAACCTCACCAGCTCAAGGTTGACTCAGCCTTCCATCCTTCCAAGGGCGGTAAAATGAGGATCCAGATTGTTGGGGGCAATATGGTGACTCTGTAAACCGCTTAGAGAGGCCTGTAAAACACTGTGAAGTGGTATATAAGTCTAAGTGCTATTGCTATACTCAACTTTATGAATATTTTCTCTAAAAACCAGTTCTAGAAAACTCTGTAGCTGTATAGTTTTAGCTAAAATAAAGAATAAGAATAAGATACCCAAGAAATATTCTGGTGCATTAAAGTGGCTGACCAACATGCTTTCTAGAAGTTTAGACCCTACCCCTCTTCTCTGGAATGCAGATTTCCCACATCTCAGATCTCCCACATAAGTTCTAGAATTATTTTTATTTTCAAAATAAAAGATGAATGAAATGATGAGTTGCTCTTTTGAGAACCATAAATGCAAAACCTCATAGGAGGCATGCACAAGTTCTTGATCCTGACCTCATCTGATTCTTTGCTCAAAACAGTTAACCAATCAAAATAGATGAGTCAGTTTACTAAAATGTGATAACTGTCTTATGAACTATTTTTCCAAATTTCCTCATTTACTGTTACAGTACACATAATCCTTGTTCAACAACTGCAGTTGGGACCCCTGACTCAGTCATTAAGGGAAGAGGTTGCTAAGTGAAAAATCAAATGACTAATTCAAGATTTTACTTCAGTTTTCCTTTGCTTTACACACAGCAGCAGAAAGATATAACCCTAAACAGCCAGGTAGGAAAAGTCTCTGGAACTCAATTCAGAAGACAAATCTTATAGTCCCTTTCCCCCATTCTCCTGCCCTTTTAATGCTCATCCAAGCACTGGAATAGAGAACAAAAATTAGAATTTATGTTTGTATTTACATTCATTGGAGCACAAAGGATTATAAGAGAGTAAGCAAATACATAAGGGAAAATAGAGACTGAAAAAAATGTGCTAGTGCCAGATGTTTGCCTAGCTCTAGTATGTTCACTGGTGCAGGCCACCAGCTGTTTAGGAGGAAAACAAAAGTCTTTAGTGTGAAACTGATTAGGATCTTGTCAATTTCAGGCAGCATCTGCAACCCAGGTGATTAAAGTCACAGAGTAGAATTTTTTAATTTGCACTTAGTACTTTTTAGGGATGCCCTGCTCTGTGAGAGAAGCAGCTCAGCAAGAAATAGCTTGGCTAAGCAATATCTCTGCTTTATGAGGAGTGGGGAGAAGAGGGAACTAACTGGATGTAATGGCAAACATGTAATTGAGAGACTTAACAAAGGTTGTAAAAATATGGGCATTTGTCACAAAGTTATTTTTTCATCACTATTGTAACTGTGAATGGTTGCTGTCCAAGGCAGTTGCTAAATGAGGACTAACTGTACTCTCATATGTTCATTGGAGGATTTTTTTCAACACTTTTGCAACTTTTTTATATGACTTTTTGAAGCAATAAATGGAGGAAGGCTTAAAAAGCCACGTACCCAAACTTGATATGCTACTCATTGTTTTTGTCATGAATTTACATATAGATCTGAACTTTTCTATGAACAGCCAGAAATGGCTCAGGTTCAGCATTAAGCATTGGTTACTTTTTAACTTATTTTATGCTTTTGTGTATAGTACCATGCCGGCTATTGTATTATATTCTTAGGTTTGATAGGAATCTGTAAGCGAAGTTTATAATGCCCAGATCATTTTTGGATAATGTTATTGTTATATCTACCCATATTTTTTGTATTTGCATTTTATGTTACTATTTAAAAGTTTATAGTATATAGCAGGGCTATCAAACTCCTGGCTTGGGTCAGATGCGTCACGCATTGGCCACGCCCATGCCTAGTTTAACGAAGGGAGACAAAGCCCCGAAACGTCACATGACACTGCTGTGACAACATGAGTTTGACATCCCTGGTATATAGATTGCTGATTTTAATCTTTTTTTCCCTCACACATGTGTAGCCTAAGCAACTATCTTAGCATTTTTAAAAATGTAATATTGTCTTTTAGCCAAAATTCTTTGTATGTATCTTTTTTCTTTACCTTGATATTGACAAATCAGTTGTTGATATTCGAACACCAATTCCCTTGTGCTGGTTAATGACTGCAATGAAGTTGTTTCTTTTATATATATCCTGTTTTTGCACCACAATGTTTTTATGGTTTCACACATCATGACAAACAGAATTTTCTTTCACTTTTACTAAAGACACATTCCCATCTTGTCAAAACATAGTAATTTCAGTCAAACCACTTCCATGGCTTTCTGAATAGCACTTTTTAGAATTATTCAGATCTTTATATTATATACAGTTTAATTCAAACTTGTGTTCATGAAATAATTGGAGTTGGGGAAGCAATTTTCTAATCTTGGCATTTCAGTTTTCCATTCAATGTAAATGCATATTATATTAACAAACATTTCATTTTAATGTACAACAGTTTGCCGTTTAATAAACCAATTGTTATTTTAAGTTCATATGTCATCCTTATAAATATAGTTTAGACAGAGATCTACATAAGCAAATGTACGAAGAGGAACTTCAGTAGTAGCTGTACAATATTAAAGATACTGTATATGTCTGATTTAAAGAAACTCAGTTCCTAAGAAAAAAGTTCCTTTAGTGAGATAAGGTAAGTGCAAAAATAGGTTCAGGAAAGGGGGTGAAAGCAAGTCTCTCTCAATATTTTAAAATCTGTGTTTAGTTTGAAAGCACTTTGAACACGTAAAAGTCATTCTTTATGTATGGATGTGTGTGTTTCTCCATTTTAAAAACAGCCAAAAAAGAGTACATCTAGGTAAAACAACATTCTTTGAAAAGTGAGAAAAGCACAGAGTTATCCAGGAGAAGGAAATTACATCTTAAAATCCTATGTTTAAATTATACTGACACAGTGACAGAGAGGGATAAAAGTCAGGAAATTCAAAGTTAAAAGCTGAATCTCCTTTCTTACTTCGCATTGTCCTTTATCCCTTAACATTTAATTAAAACCTAGTTCTGACCAACTGGTAATAAGCTGTACAGAAAACTGATTATGGTAATTGCTTGACTTCACAGTCTATTGTACTAGACTTCCTCTCTCTTTCAAATTCCAAATCTGCCTGCACAACCCCTTTTCAAAAGTGAAATGCAAGACTTGGAAAGTGTACTTGCATGAGGAATCTTTTACCAAGTGCCTACAACTCTACATATGCAGAATATATTATACAAGGTATTTTTGGAAAAACTACCAAAACATTTTGATCAATATTATAGCCCTATATAGTTGCTGTCTTTTTAATCTAGAATTTATTCTACTAGAAAGCATTTTAAGTCTGGCTAGTTTTTACAGCTGAATATATACTCAATGCATTTGAAGATTTAATTCTAAATTTTACACAATCTGCTGAGAAAGACAAATTGATAGAAAATACTCATGAAAAGAGGTAGAAATCATAGATAAAGTTGAGCAGAAAATGTCTTGTCTTGAAAATCTAAGATTTCCAGTACTTGCTAAAATAAAACCTTATTTTTGTCACCATTAAATAAGTGTAGATGTGAATGTGTATATGCCTGTCTATATATATAGACAAAATAGAAAAGATAACCTTAAAAAGTGCAGACCCAGGAAAAAATTTAATTAATATCAATTGGATTAATATGAATAGTAATTCATCGTCAATAAGTAAGCAACCTAAAATTCTTCCACACCTGCATATGTATGTACAAATCCTGGCTTATTCCAGGTGGTAGTGATAGAAATCGGAGCACTTGAAAAAGAGTTTATATTCTCTTTTGAAAAAAAAAAAGAAATGCATTGAAAAAGGCAAATGGAAATTTACATGCAATTTCTCTGAATGTTATGGTTCTTTCTCCCAGGTAGAGAAACTCAGGAGATCTACGGTAATCCTTTTAGCAAATAAGAAATCTTACAATAGTCTACTCCCATTTGCTGGAGGCAAGATATGTGCTAATTCATCTACCTTTTTCTATTTATATGCTGGATGGTTAGTATGTAGAGTTGACTTTGTATAACAATAATTATAGCACAGTGTTTGTGTGAGTTTGTGTCTTCTTAATTAATTTATTGCCTTAGGTGTTAATATAGATCCTTCAAATATTTTAAACACACACACATTCTGTACACAATGGCTATATAAGTTATTCAGCTACTATTGAAAACATGATTACCTGAGTTTTTACATTACTACTTAATTTTTTTCTTTGTTTGCATCTTTTTATTATTTGTAATTTTCCCTAAAAAGAACAATAATTCAAAACACATTGAATGATTATGCGCACTATTAAAACCAACCTGGCTTTTTATGCTAAGGTGATTCTGGATGCAACAAACATAAAATAGTTATTATAGCTAGGGGCATCTTTTCTTTATTTAAAGTAATACCCAGTTTGATACTCTTTATGGATAAAGATAACCCAAAATTAATTATACATGTTCTTAGCTGTATTATTTATACTTCCTCTTCAAAATGCTTATGTAGAACTACTTTGAAGAAAGCTTAGAAAATTCTTATTAGTAACATAAAGCTGCAGGTTATTGAGATAGGTAAATACAACTACCATATATACTCGAGTATAAGCCGACCCAAGTATAAGCCGAGGTCCAAATTTTACCCAGGAAACCTGGGTAAAATTATTGACCTGAGTATAAGCCGATCAGCGCTTATACTCGAGTCGGCTTATACTAATCAGCTGATTTTCAGGCCTAAATTGATGCCTGCGCAGTGCGCCTGCGCAGGCATCAATTTAGGCCCGAAAATTGGCCCGCTTTCGGACCAAAATCGGCCCATTTTCGGCCTCAAATCAGCTGATTTTCGGGCCTAAATTGATGCCCGCACAGCAGGCATCAATTTAGCCCTGAAAATTAGTTGACTCGAGTATAAGCCGAGCGTGGTTTTTTCAGCCCTTTTTGAGGGCTGAAAAACTAGGCTTATACTCGAGTATATACAGTATATGTGACATCAATTCTTGAGTACAGCAATTACAGTTATTCCTTTCTTTTCTGCTTCACTATAGGTTTTTTTTTTAATTCTCTCTTCCTTTATTATACTGGGATATGTTTTTGATCTTAAAGCTTTCTTGCACTGCTTTTTTTTAAAAATAATGTTTTTATTGGCTTTCTTGAATTTTATTTCCAACACACCAAGAAAACTCCAGTTATTAGATGATTTGAAATTTTGTCTGTGCTCGAGAAACACCAGTTTAGAATTCATACTCCTTCACCAGTTGCTTTCTAAAGAATTGGACTTAGAGTGAAAGGCACATGAAGATCTCCCATTATTTTTGGACTCCTAATGGGTTGCGTTGTGATGATCTTGATATGAGTAGACATTGACCTCAACTTACAACGAAAATGGAGCCTGGAATTTCAGTTGTATGTCACTGCAATCATGAGTTGAGATACCACATGACCAAACTCAATTGTACAAACCATTTTTATCATAGTTGTCACTGTGATTGTAAAGCAAATCATGTGGTCATTAGGCAAACCACACAGTTGTTAAGGAAATTCATTCTTCCAAATGGGTGGGGTTCTTGCCGGAAACCAGTAAAAACATTTGCAAATTGTGATCAAATGACCAAAGGACACTGCAATCGGTTGTGAATGTGAGCTGGTTGCCAAGGCCTGAAATACAACTATAGGATCACAGGTGGAAGAGGGGAGCAGCAGTTATAACTTCAAGCATGGGTAGCTTTTTTTTTAACTCCAACATAACTTTGAACAGTTGTTAAAAAACCAGTGGTAAGTCAAGTACCTGTATTTACAGTCTTCTGACATGATAGGCAAAGCAACTTTAGTTGATTTTTGTTTATAGTATGGAATGAGTAAGTATGGATAGAATTAATTCCCCCAGGAATTATTTCTTTTGTCATGACCATTAATTCATTATTGTTCATGGCTGATCCACTCCTTTATTCCAGTTTCCTTGCATGTGTAGCATATTTAGTTACACAATACAGAAGCACACTTCCTCAATGGACTAAGTGTTCAGGACAGCATGACACTGCCATTACTCTGGCTGATTTATAGGTTTTATTTTGCTGACATACCATACTTTAAACTTAGAAAGAGTTCGTACTTCTAGAAGATGAGCTGCATTTAATTTCTCCTTCAAGCTTTTAATCACATTTCTCAAATTCTGTAAAGGTATTACATATTTAACTTGATTGTAAACTCCAAACTCCAGATGTAATTTATGATCCATATATTTGTAATTCACAAAGCAGCCAAGACTCAGTTTTCAAAGATTCTTGGGGAATATAGATAAGTAAAATATCACTGTTTAGTATTATATCAACTGAGAAGAACAAGATCAGTACCAGATAAACTAGGGCAATTATTTTTACTAAAATATGCCCCTATTAAGGGAGTAGAGAAGACAGGGGATCTTGAACAATGTTAATGCCCCATCATTTGAATTCTCCAATTTCAATAAAGTATTTTTCTTGAAGCTCTTAAAAATAGTTGCTAAAAGAGCCATCACTACAGTAATGTAATTTATTTGGGTATTTGTTCAGAAGCATGTGAGAACAGATGAGTTTCTTTCTATTGATGGATCAAGCCAATCTGTTTAAAGCTGGAATCTTTTAAATGACAGTGAAGTGGTAACGCTATATAAAAGCAGCAAAATGATTTGCAGTCGGATTCCTATGTTCTATCATAGGTTCCTGCTTACAGCCTTTAAACCCCTGAAACCAAATTGTTCTTCCAGTCTTCACTGGGAGTAGAATTGAGAATCATTTACAAAGTCTTCTTTTTAAAAAGCCCTTTTGTTCTGAAAGACCTCTTGTAAAGAAAATATATGCATACAAAAGGTTAGAGACAGTATAACAGAAAATGTATATGCCTAATGTAATAACTTATTTAGAAAAGATAACGATGTTCTAAGTTGAGTCTGAGTGTGAAAACATCTGGCAGGGTATTTTTAGGGTTATTTTTTAAAATAGCAGAAATCTGAAAAAACTGTTCTGGAATTTTTAGGTAGGAAGGAAGAATTAAAAGGAAAATGCCCCATTTGAGAGGTCAAATGCAAAAAACAAACAAAAAACAAAGGCAAGAAGAAACTGACAGATCTGTAAATTAGAAACCTTAAGCAGCATCAGCATATCAAAAGCATTAACAGAAGAATGACAGATTGTCCGATAAATGACAGGTAAGTTTAGATAGTAATATTGTCAGCAGGTATATACAGGGAAATGCATTTTACAAACGTAACATAGCAAAAAGGAAACTTCTTAATCAAGAAGGACAAGGATGCATATTATAATTTTTCTAAATTTTAAAAAAAGGGGGCACGCTTGAACAAAGTAAAGCAGAAAGGAGCAGTAATAGCAAACACATTGGTTTGGAGAAATGTGGATGACACACAAAATGGGGAAAAATATACACAATGACAAATGGAAATATTTGCATTACAAAGATTATATATTTTATCAGTAAAACTAAAATGGGTGTATTTGAATTTGAAACCTTTGATTTCAAAAAAGCAGATATAAATTGCCTCAAAACATTTTGTATTAGAAGAAGTAAAGGGGAAATTTGTGTTTGAGATGGTGGGAGTTCCTAAAAGATACTAAAAGCATCCTCTCAACAATTCCAGTCAAAAACTAACCAAGGTCACTAAAAGAAATCACTACGGATATACAAATATAAGAAGTTTAGTGGAGTGGGGGAGGGCAGAAAGAGCAAGTACCGTAGGAATATTTTAAAATTGTACAGGTGATGCCAGAAAGACTGAAAGCTCAGAATGAGCAAAGGATGTTTAAAGGCTTTTTAAAATATGTCAAAATAAAAGAAAAAGAATCGATACATCAATTAATCCATGAAATGGCAATATGCTGAGTAACTACTCAGTTTCTACTTTAGCTCAGTTTACTCTGTAAGAGGTTCGGTGTTTCGGTACTTCTGAAGAGCAGAATGAAGGGGCAGATTTGAAATTTGGGATTAACAGAAACATGAGCAACCATTTATTATGAATGAGTTTAAGTCTCCAGAGACAGATGAATTGCCTCCTAGAGTGCTGAAATAACTGTGTGAGGCCTTATACATTATCTTTAGGAACTCTTTAGAGATGTAAAGAAGTGCCAGATGACTAGAAATGGATCAATATCCCAATCTTCAAACATTAAAAGCTACAAGTGTGGTTTCCATATCGGAGAAAATTGTAAGAATTGTTCTAATTCCAAAATTACACATTTGTTTGTCTGCTTGACCTGGGACAGAACAGTTCTTACAAAACTAACCTTACTTATTATTTGTAATTGATAACTTCAGCAGTAGATTATTAGAAGAGATATGTCTTGAATAAAATATTGGATTAACTGCCCCATTATAAATCTAATTATGAACTAGATGGCATAACAGCCAAGGAAACAAGAACAAACATCATAAAAAAAAATTCAACCCAAACTTCTCATTTGGGGCACAAATGATCACTCTTAAATTGCAATACTTTGCACACATTATCCAGAGATCTACCTCTTTGGAAAAATCTATAATGCTTGGAAAGGTAGAAGGAAGGAAGAGGACTAATAGTAAGGTGGCCAACTTTTTTACAATGAAAAGAAGGGCACAAAGAAATAATTCC
>JANHJO010004315.1:276938-287231 GCA_032468235.1 Pseudoxyrhopus heterurus
ATATACCTATATAATATAAAAATAATTTAAAAAAAGACCATCTAACACTCCAGACACTCAAGACCCCACAAGATCTAAAGTATGTTAAGTTTCTGTTTTCTGATCATTACCTCAACAAAGCAGTTAGTCTGCCTTGGCATGTCCGTCTCTACAATGGATTCAGTATGAAGGCTGGTTTCTAGTCAAAACCTGAAATTCAGTTTCATTTGGGGTTTATGCTGCATTTTACTGTCTCATCCCATTGATTTTTCCAAGGAGTCTAAGGACAATACTTAGGCACAATTTCGAGTAAGAACTGGAAAATAAAAATGATTCTGTGCTGTCCTTTAGTAAGATATGGATTACGTGTGTGTATCCCACAAAGAGGTTTTCTGAAATTGGAAGATGGTATTTGATTTTGTTGTAATTGGTAGCTTAGACTTAAATAATAGTAGAATGGTCAAAACCATATCTTCCTCCTGAAATATACTTTGTGGAACGCTCTGAAGTATAAAAATTATCTGTGGTTTGATGTGGTCAGGGATTCATTTATTCATTTTTGTTATTTTTGCTTTGGATATTGCATGTATTTGGATTTGAAAATTATAAGGTATAATTTGATACATGAAATTAAAAGGTAACGTTTAGTCTCAAAAAGGCTATAATATCTATTCTATAACAGCATCATGTTTTCCTTCTCACAAGAAATTTTTGGTTATGTAATCTGATTTTAGAAATGTATGAAGTTTTTTTTCCAGGTATAAATGACTTTAAAAAAGTTATGTAGAATGTTATCTGCAATTTTAAAGAGTTTACTTTTTACTTTAAAATCCTACCAAATCATTGTGTGGATTATTGATTATTGGAAACTATGCAGAAATATAAATATTACCTTCTTGGCAACCATGCGGAAGTGACTTGCCACTGTTTTCTTCTGTAACTTTTTTTCATTTCCCTATCTATTTATTTCTTGATAGTTTGTCATATTTATACTACCCAGGATCGACCCTGCTTATCTTTTTGTTTTTACAAGTGTATTCACTTAATTTTACGTATATCTCTAACCAATCTCAGACCAATCACCATTCATGTTTATTTTCCAAATCTATCAACACCATATATACATATTAGTTTTACGTTTCTTTAACTTGCATAACGTATCAAAGGAATTATAGCTTAATGAATATACTAAAATAGTCATTTAAAATCTTAAAATTTACTTAAAATAAATAAAATAAACAGTAGTGGCTAAGGCATACTGGGCTAGAAACCAGGAGACTGTGAGTTCTAGTCTCACCTCAGGCATGAAAGCCACCTGGGGGACTTTGGACCATTCCTTCTCTCTCAGCCTAAGATACTTTATATGGTTGTTGTCGAAAATAGGAGGAAGAAGATGTGTTAAGTATGTTTGCTGACTTGAATTATTTATAAAAATAATAAAGGTGGGATAAAAAACAAACAATCTAATTTTTTTTGGAGATTTCCTATAATTTTTCTATCTCATAATTCCCTGGAAGACTGAAGAATTTTTCCATTATAAGTTGTAGGAATACGCATACAATATATTTGGATTCGGGTGCCCCAAATGATAACAATTGTATTTATTTTCTTTCTTTTCTTTTCTTTTGAACAGGAGTTGATAAATGATCCTTTGTACATAGGTCTGAAACACAAACGAATCCGAGGCCAGGCTTATGATGATCTTCTAGATGAATTTATGGAAGCTGCAGTTTCCCGGTAATTGGTTATATTTCTGCATTTTGTACCACTGGATGTTTTAGGAATGTATTGAGAGCTGGAAAGACAACTTAACTTAGAAGCTAAGATGCATACTTTTTACAGGCTTACAAATACAGATTGTACTTGTAGCTCATCTTATATCTATAAAACAGACTGTGGGTGTGTGGGTTTGTGGGTATGTCCCAAATAGGGCATCAATCTGGCCCAAACTTGTCAGGCACATACCTTGCGCTCCAGAGACGAGCACTGGGGGGGGGGGGGTCAGGAACGATGTTGAGCCCAAAACACTGCTGAACTCTACACACGCCACCAACATTGTACTGTGCATGTGTATAGGCCTCTGCAGCTGCCGAGGCAGCAATGGCCAAGTCAGCCAATAGAGGCAAGGCATGCAAATTGGGCAAAGAATGCTGGGAATTGTAGGCTGCAGCATTCCCTGCTCAAGGCATAAATACCCAGGCAACGCTGGGTTATCGGCTAGTTTCTAATAAATACATTGCACCATTCCCCTTCTCCACAATTTGGAGCTGAAAAGCAAGCAAGGGAACACTCTCCATGCTCTAGAAAGTGCCTTGAAGGAGTAGCACAACTTTGGGGACAATTTCCCTCTTCTAAATTCTGTGTTTGGGTAAGAGCTGGGACTTTAAACATACTCAGAAATCTCAGGAGACCAGTACAATCACAGAGATGGACCTAAATCTAGAAAGGGGGGAAGTTATATATAACAAGTTTGTGCCATGTTTTAAAGATGCTTCTAATGACACTAAAGAGCAACACATGAACAAGAATGAACAAAAATCCATATACATCTGTTGTATGATAGACATGGTCCTAGTGATAAATTCTGGCTCACTATCAAAGAGTATATTCATATATTTCCATCTTAGCTTACTTCTAGAGGTCTCAGAATGGCAAGGTTCTTTCCCCTAGATACCCCACAGACAAACATAATAAAATGAGTTGTCTAATGAAAAGATGGCTGGCTCAAGACCTGCAAAGGTCTTTTTGATTGAACAGAGTTGAACTTGGATCTCACATGTACTAGTATAATTTAATCTCAACCATACAGTATCTCTAAATCTCATATATATATTTGGACTAGAGCTCCTGGCCACTGGCTATAGAAACTACAGGTCACAAAGCTTCCTGTCCTCACTTTGTGACTCACCACACATCCTTATGCAGCCTACTGGTGGCTTTTTGTTTTTGTTTTTTGAAAACCAAGACTAAATGTTGCTGCTGCCAGGAAGGATCTGCTGCTACTCCATTTTTCACTGCCACCTCCTCCCTGAAAGACATGCTACTGAATGCTTGTCACATCTCCAGGCCTTATTGACACTGCCAGCCCTATTGCTGCCAGCATTGCTAGCCACCCAACAGCTGATTGGCAGGCCAGCTATTCCTTTATGTCCTGCGATGTAGCATGTAGCAATTTGTTCTTTATGAGTTTTTGCTGCTCAAGTATACCGCCACTGTCTAGAACCATCTTTCCCAATCCGGTGCTCTCCAAATATGTAGCACTATAATCCTTGTTGGCTACTCTGACTGGGGAAGATGAGAGTTATAATTTAATTAATGAGGAAGGCAGGTTTTTGAAGATCTAGAAGGTCCTTCCTCATGTTGATTTCAGTTGGGCTTTTAATGATGGCCATGAAAGTTAATAATTTGCTTTAAATCCATGTGGCCTCTTTCAAAGATTTCACACAGCTGTTTCAGATTTCCAGCAGACAAATGTTCTGTAATCGTTTTTATTTTTCCTGCCTATCTCTGAAAATATTCAACATCTTGTTCCAAATTTCTTTCTGGAATTATCATCTGCCAAATAATATTTTGTAAAAAAAAAATTTGTTTATAGGATTTAAAAAAAACAAGAAGAGTTCACTATTCATTTAGAAGTTAAAAATAATATTAAGTATGCGGTAGGAAAAATGCTACATTTACAAAAAGGAAAGAAAAGGAAACAGAAAGATGCTGGGACAAGCAACCTGTTTAAGCAAAAGATACTTTGCCTGACAAGGAAGTCTCATTGGTGGTATTCTTCATTTAAAGTTTGACATAGTTGAGCCTGGAAGCAAATTGAAGAGAAATAAAGTTTCTTTCCAAGAGCTCTAATTAAGATATAAGCCAGAGAAAATGTTCCCCTTTCATGGTTAGGCCCCAATTGCCACATTAAGAGAAAACAACAACCCATCACAGTGTTGGAGTGAAATGGTTATTTAGAAAGCTAGAGGTAGATAGAATGATAGATAGATAAATACTGGTAGATAGATAAACAGACAGATGATAGAGAGATAGATAGATAGAAGTAGAGGTAGAGATAGCGATAGAGACCCCTCTCTTCCAAAGCCTCTATAAAAACACAATAAAGACAATTCTTTTTATTGATTTGCATAGGCATAACATAGTTGATTTTCAAAATTCCAGATGATACTAGAAGGTAATTAGAGAGATAGAACTTCTCCTGTTTAGATTATGCTTGTTATTGTACAATGTCATTCTGGTTTTGTTTAAAATTAATTTTCTTTGTATTTTATTTATTAATTGGTTGGTTGGTTATTTCGACTGTCATGTTTAGCACCAAAGTTGGATATAAATCTAATGAAAGAAACAAGTAAACTATTTCATATGGTTGCAGGATTTTCATAAAGAGGTCTCTTCTCGGCCTGGTCAGAGCTTTTCAATTTTTTTTTGACTCTTAACTCTTTTAATCTCTTTTTAACATTTTAGCCTTTTGCATCGAACTAAATGCAAGAGTTCATGCTACAAATGCAAACTACATTAAGATGGGTAATTCTCTATATTCAATAAATTTTGTAAGAATAACTATCCTGCTTTCTGGAATATATAAAATATAAGAACCATCATGAATCCTTATGACCCTCTTAGCATAATTTCTGAGGCTGAACCTATATTATCTTTAATAAGAGATCAATTAATTTAAATTCCCAAAGTAGCTGGCTAGTGAAACAAATATATCTAGCTTTGAAATTTTGTTACGAGCGCACCTGGATTACTCCTAGGCCACTAGTATAGCAGACTATTGGACCATTGAGAGGAGAAACAGTAGACTTGAGACCTTTTTGAAGCTAATAATGGACTCTAAGTGATAGTCCGGGTTTCCAGAACACCTGGTTTATAATTAAAAATATTTAACACAGAGGCTTCAGATGAAAGTCTGTAAGAACTGTAATACCCACCGTACACAGTTCCTTCCTGCAAGCAACAAAGCATAGAAGCCTCTGGCATGAAAATTAATGAATGCAGCCTCGTTTCAACATTGTTCAAGCCCTAACCCTCCTCTCTGCTGATGCTCTATTGTTACAACTTCAAAGACCAACTGCTGGCTCAGATACAGTCAATATGAAAAGCCCCCTAAATTTACTGCTTGACTGCATTCTCTTTAAATGGATAGCACCGTGGTCCTCTTTCAAAGGAGGTATCCCAGACATAGATCATCTTTATAGGACACCATGTACAATAAAACAAAGCTGCAACTTTACAAAACCCAGAAAAACCCAACAACCCAACCCAACAACAAGCAACATGAAGCACCTTTAAAGATTCCCCATGAAGTGAACATTCCAATTTTTTTTTTTAAAATATATCACTGCGGCTACCAGTTTGTAAAATCTTTGGTGTATTCTGACCATGGTTCAAAGCGTATCAATGACGTTATTTAACCGCTTTATTGGAGTTTTTTTTTTTAACTGAATTATAATTTAGCTGGGTTTGCATTTCCATGTTTGATATTCAGAAGTATTTTTTTTTTTTTTAAACACCAGATAGCCTTGGAATATTTAAATCTTGGAATCATTTACAAAGACATTTCCATAAATTTACTCACTGAAAAAAAATCAAATTGTATTTAAAAAAAATCCTTCCCCATCGTTAGTAGTTTTACCTTCAAATGATTTTAATCATGACATATATCTCTGCCCTATAAAGTAGGAAGAGCTTTGCTGCGGGAAAAAAACCTTACCCCCCCCCCCCATTAAACTGTTTTGTTTCCAACCTGAGCAATGAATGTTTTGAAAACTACTTGATCCAAATAAAGCTTAAGATCGGTTACACATAATGCCTCCAGAGTCTACTTTTTCATTCACTACAAGAAATTTAATCCATCCTTGTTACTGAGCTATTTTAATGTTTGCAGATGCTACAGCTATGTTAAAAATGGGACTGTAGCACCAGATAGGAGGCACAATACAGAGGGATGAAAACCACATCCCCTGAGTCAGAAAGGGCATAATAGTTTTGATCTACTTAATCAAAGTAATCTTTTAAAAAAAAAAAAATCACAATAAAGCAATTGATTAAGTCCAAGATCAACTAAAATATCAATTAATAGTGAAAACATCTTAGTGTTTTCCAGAAAGTATTTATATAGGATGTCAAGCAAAACATGGTGAACACTGGATGAATATGATGCAAGGGGGAAGACAATTATAATATTTTAAGAGTTAAAATACATATAAAATACATTCGAAATAGTTTGGATATAGAGTGCTTGCTTTGGAAATAAACAGCTTTAAATACAATAAATGATGCTGACATTTCTTTCATCATATGTAATAATTTCACTACCTTCTCGCCATGCAATATTTGTTGTTGTTGTTGTTAGTTGCAAAGTCGTGTCCGACCCATCGCGACCCCATGGACAACATTCCTCCAGGCCCTCCTGTCCTCCACCATCTCCCGGAGTCCACTTAAGCTCGCACCAACTGCTTCCGTGACTCCATCCAGCCACCTCATTCTCTGTCGTCTCCTTCTTCTTTTGCCCTCAATCGCTCCCAGCTCTTCTCCAGTGAGTCCTTCCTTCTCATGAGGTGGCCAAAGTATTTTAGTTTCATGCAATATTTAGAAGCTTATAAATGTGTTTTGAAATAAGCTGGTCTCAAGTTAGGAACTTTCTGCGGAGAGAAAGTTGTCTCGCATAGCTGGTATTCTGAATATATGAGGACTGCAGTAAGAGAAAAAGTGAAGAAAAACTAAAAGATTCCCAATTATCTCTTTAGATTAACCTGAATTAAATCTTCCAGGAATTGTATGGCGCAACTTGAATCAACTTTGCAAAGAGCTGGCAGACATCTGGAATGTTTTCCACATATGTCCCTATGTTCCAACTAATACTATGAGTCTTGCCTGGTACCTCAACCAGAGCACCTGACTCAGTTTCTGCTCCCCAGAGAAAATGTATGATTTTTTTGCAACATTTCCCCTGGATTTGTAAGCAGGCTCCCCATAGGCAGGAATTCCCAGGGTCCTGCAATTTCTTATTTTCTCCTGTAACCCAAAAGTTGTGTTACAGTGCCACAATCATTATTTCTCAGAGGACAGCTTTGTCTCTCCCATCACAAAATGGGGAATGATTGTTATTTTATTCCCCTTCATTTGAAGGACAGAACAAATGTGGGGAAGAAAAAATATGGAAGAGTTAACATTTTTGGTGCCCTCCATTGCCCCGCTAGAGTACTGGTTAGTTCTGTTGGAGAATGGATACAGCAAGGAGGAGATGTACATACGATGCAAAACGATAAAGAGAGTTTCAGCAGCTGCTTGGATGCATCCTTAGAACAAGCTCCCCCAACACATCGTGCTTCAGATGTGCCAGCTTTCATGAGAGCTACTACTGCAACACAGGAGATTTTTGGGGCAGCTGTTCCAAAATAATTAGTATTTCTAGGAACATGCTGAATAGAGATAATATTGCAACAACAAACAAAAATATATTTTTTTTAAAAATCAGAGGTTGCAATCTTAAGAAGTCCTGATAGGAACAAATCGTAGCATGTTACTTAAATTTTCTGACAAGAAGCCTTTTTTACTCCCTATACCAGGATTCTTTATGTGAACTTCCAGGTGGCTTAACTCTATGGTCCCAAATACTCGACTTCAAATATTTCCTGATCAGTACACTTTTGATCTTAAAGCATTTATCCCATAATGTTATATGTGGCACACAATTTCACTATCCTTTGGGTTTTTTTTCAACCTGATAGGCATATTCTGTTTATATTTTCCCAGCACAATATTATAATAAAATATAGTAAGAGAGATCAAGGGCAGAAGTTAAAAAGCCAAAGATGCTCAGCTGCCTTACATGCCATTGGGCCCCAAGATGGAGACTTCATGTGCATATGTGCATGCAAGCATGCGAGTGCGCATACACACACACACACTCCCACCATTCCCACAGGATGCTGGATTTTATAATGAACAGTTTGCATTGGACCCAAAAACATTGGAAGCAGTGCACAAGTGAGTCACATCGTTCATAATTACCAGCCCTGGTAAATAGTCTGGCCATACCATTTTGAACTAATTGAAGATTCCAAACAGTTTTGAAAGACAGACTTGCATACGGACTGTTATAGCAGCCAAAATGGGATATAGCTAAAGCAAAAGTTGCTACAGCGATATCACTCATTCCTAGAAGTATATCTGGATTTGGCTGTTATACTTCTCTGTGCAATTATTCTCAATTTCAGATACAGGCTGATGTCAACACTGCAAACCTGCCTATTCCAAAGGAAGCATAGGTTCATTTCAACACAGGCAGTGTTCCTATTATCTGATCTGCGGTTTCCAATAACACGAGTTCAGTTTTCTGTTGTCTCTCTTGCATAAATTCAATTTTCCATCTTTTCTCCAGACCTTTACTAGACCCTGTTTATGGCTTGATTAGCCCCCATGGGACTGAGATGAAAGGAAGAGCTTTCATCTCAAAAGATTGGTGCCACTGAACCCAGCAGCGCCTGCAGCAGTTTCATAAGCATGACGAACACTACGAGGAGATTTGTAAAATTCAAAAGGGTGCCATATTGCGCCAATGGTTATTGTGCCAGACTTCAGAAGCACCACCTTCTGAGGTGATCTATCTATGATAAAACGGAATTAGATAATATATCTCTGGCCATGACTTCTTTTTCTTTTAATTCTTGCATAATACCTAGGTGCTTGGAATATCTCATACATATTTAATATTTAGACCCTAATGTTAGCACATATCATTGGTAATTATGTCATATCAATGTACCCTCTCTAAATGCATGTAGGACATTATTTTAAGGAAATTCAATGCCGTCATGAAAACTTGACACGATTTCAATGTTTCAGCTTTAATTCAAGGTCAGTGCCTTTTGGTGAAGTACAACCCACTGGGTTGGATCAGAAAAGAGCTGAGTTCTGTTTTTAAAAAACGAACTGATAATTTTGGTCCAATATGTCATTGATAGAACAAGAAAAGGGAAGAGGCCAGAGGAGTAAGGGAACATTGCTTATATGTTTCAAGTGCCTGTACAGCAGGGCTGTCTAACTTGCGGCCTGCGGGCCAGATGCGTCACGCACTGGCCACGCCCACACCTGGTTTAGTGAAGGGGGGAAAAGTCACGATACGTCACATGACGATGCCGGGACGAGTTTGACACCCCTGCTGTAGAGTCAGGCACAACAAAGATAGCAGTACTGATCTGAAAACAAAATCCAAATTCATTGGGAATTATCTTCACTTGAACCAACAAAAATGTTACCAAAAAGTGTGCATGCTTTCCAGCACTCGGTTAGGTGATACAAGCAGCAGCTTTGGAAGAAGAAGCAATTAGGTCTGGTACTGTGGCATGAATTCTGCAACAATATAAACGTATCACAAGCCATGTGTCATGATAATACCATATGAACGTATCACAAGCCATGTGCCATGATAATACCGTATGAACATGTAACAAGCCATGAAGTCTCATTTATACATTTATATAATGCATGTATAAATATGCTTATTTTTTCAACATAAGAGCAGCAATCGAAGTAAGGGAAGGGAATTAGATATGCTCAAGATTCCATTTATAATCCAAAGGCAGAATTCCAAACTAATGACAGAGAACAACAACAGAATTGGGAACGTTCACTTATTTGGATCTGAGCTTCATAAGTTTAAAAAAAAATTAGTGAACAAGAAGTTACTTGTTTGTAAAAACCTTCTCAGGTCTGGCATCCTTCAGGTGTGTTGGGATTACAATTTCAAGTTTTCCCCACCGTCAGACAGAAGACTGGTTTATATGCACAAGGTCTGCTTCATTTTTAGCATCTTTATATATAAATCTCTGTAACTTTTTTCTTCTTCTTCAAGCTGTGTTACCGTGTTTAGATGGGTAGGTTTTAAAGCTTGCTTTATTTCCACTTATTTTCTGGTTTAACGTTTCTATTGTGAGTTTGGTTTTGGCTTTATAATTGTGACTGTTTTAAGACTACAGGTAGTCTTCAAAGTACAATCATTTATTTAGCGACTGTTCAAAGTTGCAACGGTACTGAAAAAAAATAACTTATGACTGGCCCTGGTACTTACAACCAAATACAGTATATTTCAGTTGAGTAGTTCTAGCACTAAGTTCCTCATAAAGCATAATGCATAAGAACTGGAGAAATTCAACACGGTCTTGAGGAAAAGATGTATGTAACAGTCTTAGGATAGCAGAAATCTCAGACTATTGTGAACCTGTTAACAAAAGCAGTTGAATAGTGATTGTGAAAAAAATAAGGGATATACACCACTTTCAGGAACTTGTGGTTGTGCTTTGT
>JANHJO010004315.1:333554-344242 GCA_032468235.1 Pseudoxyrhopus heterurus
AGGCATCAATTTAGCCCTGAAAATTAGTTGACTCGAGTATAAGCCGCGGGTGGCTTTTTCAGCCCTTTTTGAGGGCTGAAAAACTAGGCTTATACTCGAGTATATACAGTATGTGTGTGTGTGTATAATTTTATTAAAATTTTTGATTATGAATAAAATCTAATGCAAAGTGAACTTAAAAAGAATAGAAAGAAAGAATAAGATATACAGGGACAAAGGGGAAAAAAGAAAGAAAAAGAATAAAGAAAGAGAAAAAAAATATAAAAAAATCATTTCCCAACTTTCATCACAGATATACAAAAATTTAGTAACTCTTCACCCCTTCTAACATTGCAAATAATTATTTCTTCATCCCATCCCTTGTTTATAGACAAATACATAAGGTATCTTTTCAGTCCTAATGTATGTCATCAAAAAATCCCTGAGGATTGCCAGAAGCAATGACATTTCTTGTTTCAACCTTGATTAAAATAATCAAATATTCCTTCCTTTTATTTATAACAATCTGTAGTTGATTCAAATATTTTCCTAGGATTTGACTTTTTAAAATTTCTTATTTGTCTCATCACACGGTGTTCTTCAAGGCTTTGACATATCTCCTTTGAAAATCCAATAGGAAAAAATGGTCTAGGTCACTTTCTAGATTTATCATTTGTTATTTCCCTTTTGAATGTTAAAACATTAGCCAATTTCTTTGTAGATCCAGTGAAACATCCGTCTGTAAGATATTCTCTTCACCTGTCAGTTATAAATCCAATTTTTGTCTTGTCAGATCAAATTTGTTCTAGATCTGTCGTTTCTTCAGTAACATATTTTGGACGCATTCTGTGCATAGAAGCGGACATTATTATTGACATTGTTCATATTGTGGCTTCTAATTTCTGATTTCATTCTTCAAAATACTCATTCAGCATTTTATAGGCTTGTATTTTTGAGGTTCCAAAAATCTTTAGTCCCCTCTAGTGTCCAGTTTTTAAATCATGAAATTACTTATCTCTGCTGTGTCTTCCAAAAACCAAACCAGGTCTATTTCCCATGAGAAGCTGTTGGTTCTTTATAATTAATTCCAAAATTCTATTCTAAAAGTTTCAATATTCCAAATTTATCAGGATCCTTAGTCCATTTATAACTTTTTAAGGTCAAAATCTTCCTTAGCTTTTACCTACTTATTTCAGATTCTTTAAACTCTTATTATTCAAATTGTTTTGTGTTCAGGATAGAAGGCAAACTCACTCAATGTTTTCCAATTTGTCATCTGAAAGTCTCCAAAAGCTTAAAAGTAGTTAATGAGCGATTTCCAAAAAAGATTATTAGCAAGTGAGATTAGCAAATGTAAGCATAGGTCACGGGGTTGCAAGCAAGACGGCAATTGATGTCACCTCCTAGCATTCAAACCAGTAAGATGTGGCTCTCTTATAGTCTAAGAGTGGCTATCTGAGACACCGGTAGGTTATCTCCCAACCTATCTTTGTCCAGAGATGTTCTGAAGAACTTGTCTACTCAACAGCTCTACATTCTTCATGGCAGCCATCAGCTCCGTTTTCATGGAGACATCTTCAATTCCCCCATTCCTCCCCTGGAAGCCATGGTTTTTCAGCTGGCATGTAGTTTAACTAATGATAGATTTTGACATATTACTGTAATATTTACTGTTTTAGAGATTGTTTTGGTAAAACTGGTAAATATGAAGGAGTGAAAAGGAGTTAATAGTAGAGAAGCCAGATTCCCCCCCCCCATTTAAATCAAAGTTGCTATCCAACTATGTTAATAATATGAGTTTTTTTCTATCCATCCGCATTTTGATCACATGACCATGGGGGATGCTGCAATGGTTATAAGTGTGAAAACGGTCATGAGTCACTTTTTTCAGTGCTGCTGTAACTTTGAACAGTCACTAAATGAACTGTTGTAAGTTGAGGGCTATCTGTATTTGTTACAGGTCTGAGAAGAATCAACTGAAGCTTCAAAATCAAAATCCTATGAAGAGAAATTGAAGAAAATGGATGAAATCTGTATTAATTAGTAATAATTTAGGAATTAGAACATTCATTAATATTTCAGATTTCTTCTACTACTATATAGCCATATTTTGGTCTGAAATGTATCAAATAACTTTAGCATGATCCTTATTAAAACTCATATTTCCTTTTTTGGCTATATCCCTGCATTTTGGAATTTATCGAAGTATCAAGAATGATGGATTGTTCTTGCAGAGGAGTAGTAAAACAACAACAGCATAACACTAAAAAAAAACCTCCTGATTTGCCACCATGGAGTACTGAGAATGTACTATTTATCCATTTAAATTAGTCTTTTTTGTTTTGGACAGAGATAAGAACGAAGACCCAGCAAATGTATCTCTTGTTTTTCTGGACTTAAGACAAACAAAGGCATCAAGAGGTGGGGAATGAATGACAATATGAATGTTTCACTGTTATAATCCTTGCTTAGCCATTTTGATGAAATCATGATTGTATGAATGCCACTGAATTAATGCCAATTCAAGTAGTACAGTTTGACATTTTCCTAATTATACAATCCTAAACAGACTTACAAAAATAATTTCAGCAACCATATACAAGAAACACATAGATTTTGTTTTTTTTTAAAATGAAGCCTTTAGCACAGTCCCTTGATTGAATTATAGGCACTATGATTTTTTTAAACAACTATATTTATCATCATCATTATAAGTTAATACTTATTGACCGTAGTATTAGCTCATCAATAAAAATTTTAAGAATGGATCAGGTCTATTTTCTAATAGCCTGATTCTTGAATCATACAGATTCCCCATGAAAGCAAATAAACAGTTTGAGAAAACTATTCTACTATGGGTATAATTAAAATTCTTATAATACACCAATGGTTTCATTTATGTTAAATGCCAGAAACCTCTCTTAAACACTGCCCAAATGAAATTAGTCTGCTGTTGTATAATTGTATTTAGTTCAGCAGTATTTAAGTAGGAGATAACCCAGTGGTTATCCTAATATGTGCTCCTTCAACCTACCAGTTTTAGAAGCAAAAGTTAATTATTAAATCAGCTATGTTTAATGCAAAATATGTGGAGAAGTAAAATAAATAGGAAAGATATATTTCTATATAGTTTATGAACATTAAGGAGAACATGGCTTCCAAAGAGCTGGTTGCAATTTATGATACCTTTGCTAAAGAAAACCACAGCTTGCCTTGCCTTCTAAAAGAAATGAGACAGCTTTCCAATGATCTTAAATTTCATGAGCGATTATCACAACAAACATATTTGAAAGGATGTTCACTTACCTTCCCTGCTAATGCTGGAATATTCATAGAATTTGTAGCAAATCCCATACCAAATGCCAGAGCTGATTCAACACCAAGGAATTGTGCTACCGTATTTTCTAACTCCACATGTTTATCGAAGTTTCCTGTTATAAACAGCAAAAAAATATTTTAAAGGATCTCATTCGTATCATTCACGAACATTTACTAAACTGCAATGCAAATTTATTTACTTTCACATATTAACACTGACAATTTTAAAAATTCTTCATTCTAAAATGTATAATTAAAAGTGCTATGTTTCTTATAGGGAAAATATGATAATCGTATTACAATTAAAGCACTTGTATTCCAACCTCTACTTTAAAATAGTAAAGTGATAAAAAGAAGTACAAACAAAACTGAAAATGCATTGAAGACTAAAGAGAAACAAACAAACAAACATCCTCTACAAAAAGAAGAGTGCAACAAAATGAACATTCCACAGACACAATACCACCAATAATTTCATTGGATAATCTCAGCTCTAATGCAGATTTAAAATCCTTTGAGGAAAAAAGCAGTTTTTACTTGAGGCTGAGCAAAGCATTAATTCTAGCGCTAAGGAAGCTTCCCTGGAGGATGAGGTTTCCATATTAGCTGAGACTGGAGAATAGTTGGACTTTTCATGAAGAAGTAAAAAAAAAAGGCATATTTTGTTTCTCAATCAAATTAAAAAATGCCGGCTTTTTTTCAATTTCCCCCTTTATTTTGCACATGTATATTGAAAGTTTTAATTAGAGATAATACAATATTATTTGTATTTATTTAGTTTTGCTTACCTCTCTCGATTTTCCTATTGCAAAGCCAAACTATAATTAGATAATCTGAAGTATCATAGCTTTTGAATGCTACCCCCAACATATTTTAAATTCTGAAAATATAGCAAATAATATAATCACTATATCTGCTTATATCTATTCTGCTCCCCAAATAGGAAAGGGGACTAGGTAATAAAACCCATCATAACGAGCTAAAGATATTCTAGCAACATTATTTTGGAAAATGCCAACATGCAAGTCTTATTTGTATGGCAACAGCTCACTGTTTAAACTACAATGAGAATTGGTTCAACATTGCAGGCACCCAACCTGACCAACAAGGATTTGTAAGACTAGCCCTCCTGATTTGCACATTTCTAATTAAAATGGAACTTCTGTGGGTGGTAGGGTGAGGTGTTTGTGAATGTTCGTGACAAAGAGATTTTGGGTGGGAATGAAAAGCCCAGTTCAGTTTCTCAAATTTCTCGTTTAATGCAGAAGGATACGGCAAAGTTAAATATGGTTATGAACAGTTCTGATTCCTAAGGCTCACTGAAGCAAGATAAATTTATGTTCGTAGAGTGAAGTAACCACAGTATGTCCCACTCATTCATGTGGATTAAATCAAGGAATTGTATCTTAATTGAAGAATACAGGTAGTCCTCAACTTATGACCACAATTGAGCTCAGAATTTATGTTGTTAAGTGATAATTTTTTTGAGTTTTGCCCCATTTTACAACTTTTCTTGCCGGAGTTGTTAAAGGAATCACTGCAGCTGTTAAATTAGTAACACAGTTGTTAAGTGAATCTGGCTTCCCCATTGACTTTGCTTGTCAGAAGTTCGCAAAAGATGATCACATGACTCTGGGACCCTGCAGCTGTCATAAATATGAACCAGCTGTCAAGTATCTGAATGTAAATCACATGACCATGGGGATTGGGGTGAAAAATAGCAATAGGACTTAGAATTATATACCGCTTCACAGCCCTCTCTAAGCGGTTCACAGAGTCAGCCCATTGCCCCCAACAATTTGGGTCCTCATTTTACCGACCTCGGAAGGATGGAAGGCTGACTCAACCTTGAGCCAGTCAGGATCGAACTGCTGGCAATCAGCAGAATTTGCCTCAATAATGCATTCTGACCATTACCCCACCACGGCTGGGGGGTGCTGCAATGTTGTAACTGTGAAAAATGGTCATGTCACTTTTTTCAGTGCCGTTGTAACTTCAAACGGTCACTAAGTCGAGGACCTGTACATGCTTTGCTTGCAAAAAATCTCAGGTCCAGTCCTTGTGTTCTTGGGTTGGGCTGGGAAAAGGATCACTATAAGCATAGTTTGTACTAAATGAAATGGGTGAATGGTGTGCCTTAATATAAGGCAACCTTTGATTTTTTTTTCTGGCATTTTTACTGCTGAGACACAGGAAAACAATTTGCAACAAGCTGTCTGTTTGAAAATTTTGGTAATGTCAGAAGTTACAATAAGATAGTATGAAGAATTTTGTTTCTTCCCCTTGTCTGAACTTTCATGTCTCACGTAATTTTCAAACTCTCTATGGTTTCTATCTACTATAATCAGAATGAAAATAAACACGTTCAGAATAGTGGTTTTGCACTGAATGACGAATCTGTCCTCAGGCTTCAGAAATTGACAAACGAAGAGCTACACAAGCTAATTTTCCCACAAAGATAAATTACCTCTGAAACATCCAGAAGGTTCACGAGCCATTAAAATTTCTCTTATGGTGAAGAAAAAAAAAAAAGTTCATTCTTGAGTGCTCAGACACTCGCTTTTCTGATATCTATTCTGCATGGTCTTCAGCAAAACCATTGCTAACGCTAACCAGAATTCGTATTTCACTATAAGCTCAGGGTAGAAGGACCCTTGATTAACACTAGCTGAATATCAAAGAAGGCAGAGGTAACAACCTCCCACTAGAATAATAATTCAGGTCTTATAATTTTATGGACTAGATTAACTCTTACCGTAGACTATCAAAACTACTTGGTGTTGTTCTCCAGATGCTTGAGGTTACAACTCCCACATTCCCTTGCTACTGCCTATGTTGAAACCAAAACATCTGGAGGACAACAGGTTGCCTATCATTACCCTGAGTGCCTAGCATATCATGTAACTTGGGAACATCAAAGCCAAACAACAATTGCTAAAATTCAACATATGGAGGGACACTACATTAATTATGTAGCCTTTGCATAGATCAATAGGCATGCCAGTTGCTTTGATTATAATACTAATTATAGACATTTATCTATGTGGTTATATTAATATACATTTGTAACCACTCATAAACTATGTTAATCTGTCACCACTCATTAACTGTGTTAATCATCCAAATTATATATATTAGTAAGTATGTATGCAAGTGTGTTGAAAGATGAAAAACGCTACTCTTATAACAATAGCTGTTCAGAATTATTTAATGACAAAGCGGCTATCCTTTCAATCATGGGTGTAACACATTATTGGATCTCTACATACAACGATGCCTCTACCTAAAAAATTGCTGCTACCTTCATAAATATAGCTATGAACTGCAACTAAGCACAATTTGAGAAAGAATTAGAATTCTCCATTCCCTTGTGTGCATGTTAATAGATATCCTTGAACTGGGGCCAGATCATGAAATAAATGAATAGGTACGCAAGAGTTCCACTCAACTATTCTTCCACCTTCTCTGTTTTTAGCCATTATAATAATCTGTTTTGGGAAAAATGTGCGACTGCATTACATGAAAGGATCAGTACGATATAATATGTCAGATTTAAGGGAGCACAGGGAAAACAGCCATGTAAAGTTTTACTTCATTCGAACAAAAATGAAATTAACTTCTGATATTAACAGCTCTTCATCCCAATGTTGCTTTTAAATGAAGTTTAATTGAAATGCAATTTTAAAACTGAACAAGCAAAACCACTCTCCTATTCTTGAAAGCTTTAAAGTGAATTCAAAGATTATAATCCAGGCAATCCTATACATGAGCTGTTTTAGCTGAGCAATAATTACTCATAGTTTAACAGTTTCTGGTTAGGCAACAGGTAGTTGTTTATGGGGGTGGTTGGGTATCTAGGTAAATAAGAGCAGCCACCCAAATGCATTGCTTTAAGATTATGTGTTAATGAATAAAATTCATTAAGAAGTCAAATCTACAGTATACTTCTAAGTAAGATTTCCACACTCAGATTTTAATAATAATTTTAACTTACCCATTTCCTGTCTGGTGCTACATATTCCAGTGCCATATTTATTTAACACTGAACTCACTGTTTTCAAAGCATTGTGGTCAGTTTCTGCAAAGCCAAGGTAATTATATGAACCCATATTGATTACATTCTTGATTATCCTTCCAGTGAACCTATAATAATCAAAGAACGCATAACAACATAAAGTCTAATTATTACTAAAAGACTTTTTAATTAACCAAATCTATTTTAAAATTCAGTTAATACCAGGAGACTGGAATCCTTCCTTCCTTCCTAAATCAGTTCAGGTAATTTTTTCTTCAGTCAAGGCTGAAGGAGGTTTTTCATTTCAGGAAAGTATGAAGCAACAAATATCATCCAATAAAACTGATTTCTTTGATACCTCTAAATTTCCCCCTCCCCTCCCTTTTTTCCTAACTTCTTTTAATTGCCGTTTTTAAATTTATACTTAATGCATTTTATGTATCTATTGTATGTACACACCACACATGCAAACACAAACACATGTTCATCGAAGACCACAATAAAGGTTTATCTTATCTTATAGTTCAGGAAAAAAAGGCTGTATAAGACAATCACAACTTTCTATATAAACCCAGACTGTGCCCAAATATGCCTTTATGGGCGTCAGCGCAAGAAGTATTTTATAGGATGCTTAAAGTGCTTTTGTAATAAAATATTTACAACAACCTGAATTAACCTTAAGTGACAACAGTGAGATAAATCAGATAAGAAACAGTGCCCCAAATGGTGATAACCTTTTACCTACTGCTATTGGAAGGCTCCTTGAACTATCCTTCCTCCCCTGCTTGAATATGTCCCTTTTTTTTAATGAGTACAAAGGTTATACAACATTCAACAATTGTTCAGATCATCACTTCTCACTTTAAATTACTATTAGATAGTCCAGGTCCTGTGGGGTCATCGTTTCAGAGATATTTCCTTACCAGATTCCTCAATGCCTCCAACAACGACAGAGTTTCTAATGTACTGCCTTCACTGAGAAAGTTGAGATATATTCAGAGATGTATCAAAAATAGTCTTACCCTGAATATAGCACAGTCGAATATCACCACAGGAAACGTTTTATGACATTCTGTACCACTTGATGATAAAGTTTATGTCACAAAATGTTTTATAAAATTTGCCAAATTTCAATTCCACGGGAATCATGAGTCCCAAATTTTGAACACATTCTGTAAATTAGCCCATTTGAGGTTCAAAACATTTTGCTCCATGGCGTATTGTTTTACCCAGTTGAAGGTTTCAGGAATTAGCGTTCTGGTGATGTATAGATTCACATTTCCATAACTATCCTCTTCTTTTTGCATATACATCCGCTCCTTGTTTAGTGACCACCACGTTTGGCAATCATTTGCAAATATAACAGTAATAAAAATTCATTTTCCAATGTACCCATTTACAAGCAGTTTTTGAATACCTGATATGAAAGTAATGCGGGCACAGTTGTCTGAGAAAACTTTATGCCCGAATGAGTTGGTAGCAACCAGGGATCTTTGTGGCAGCTCTCTCTCTTTCAGTCATGTGTTCACTTAGTGACAATTTTGCTTAACAAGCAGGACATTGGAATGAAACTTGGTCACAAAACAAGGAGGGGGTATATTGTGCTCACCATCAGGAAAAAAAAAAGAACACATGGGTTTTCATAGTAGTCAATATGGGATAGCTCAGGTTTCAAACCTGTGTAGCAGGGGTGGGATTCAAACATTTTAGCAACTGGTTCTCTGCCCGGTTGTTGAGTGGGTGTAGCCATGGTGGGCGTGGCCTAGTTGGCCTCTTGCACCATGGCGGTGGGGGTGTTTTCGCCCTCCCCGGGCTCCGGAGACTTTCCTCAAGCCTCTGGGAGGGTGAAAACGGCCTCCAACAGGCTCTGGAGGCCCTCCGGAGGCTGGAAACAGGCCCGTTTCTAGACTTCTGAAACTTCTGGGAGGCCCGTTTTTCACCCTCCCCGGGCTCCAGAGTCTTTCCTTGAGCCTCTGGGAGGGCGAAAACGGCCTCCCCCGGGCTCCGGAGGCACTCTGGAGGCCGGAAATGGGCCCATTTCTGGACTTCCGGGAGGCCCTTCTTTCGCCCTCCCAGAGCCTCCGTGTGGGCCCTGCACTTACCTGGCATCCAAAAGGGACCACATGGAGACTCCTGGGAGGGACGGGGTGCAACTACTGGTTCGCCGAACCAGACTTAAAAATTAACATCCGGTTCGCCCAAACTGGTCCGAACTGGCTGAATCCCACACCTGCTGTGTAGTACTTTGACAACTTCAATATATAGACATTCTTCCATTCCTTTTTTGCCTTTCTCTCTGCCTGCCTGTCCTTCTTGGAAAAATGACGGACTACAAATGCCACAGACTGGAGAAGAGGAAAGGGATAAAAGTTCCTCTCTTTCCTAAGAACTTTTTTTAAATAAAACCAATGGTAAGCCACCTATTGTTAAGTTTGGAGAAAAAAATCAAAATGAAAGTCAACAGCAAACGTCAATTTCACCAAGTAAATGAAAAATCACTCATTAGGAAGAAGGCAACAACAACACTAATTTTTGGCCAAGAGTATAAAAAGAGTAGGTTCTAACTTTGAAACTGATACAAAATCAAGCCTATAAATATAATGCTCTGCTGTTAAAGAATAAACACAGTTTTATTTATATTAATTAAAAGCGCTTTGCAGACTGACCCACCTAAATGTCAAGTTGTTGTCATCTGAAACACGTTCCAACAGGTCAAATTTTGGCCCAGGAGCACTGCAGATAGGGCGGTTCCAATTATCTCTTATTCTCATGTAGAAGTTTCTTGTAAAAAAGTGTTCAAAATCTTGATAAAGTGGGACAAAATCCTAAATGTTTTTTTAAGAAAAAAAAAAACTTGCCATGTTATATTTTTAGTATTTGCTTACTTTTTATTAAAATTAAGTAGCTATTAAAATTAAATAACTGTTATGTGTCACAGATCCCTTATAGCCAATCTTAATTCAAGTTTTACATTTTCATCTTTTTGGGAAAATTAATATAATACAAGGCAACGTAAACACATAGGGCATGATATGCTTATGTATCTTTCAATCCCTACACTGTCATAATTAGATCTGAAAATCCTGAGTTCAAACTCCCACTTAGCAATCTCAGGCTCTGTTTAACTTAATTCATTTAACTTAAATAGTTCTTGTCATTCTGCATAATGTCTAGATATTATATACAATGCCTAGAGAAAGTACACAGCATATTAAAATAAGACAGATATTTCATCCTTTGCCTAAAAACATCACATATTCTATACATCTTCCTAAGCATTCTACACACAACATCACATATTCTATACATTTCCTAGGCCTTCTACACAATGTGCGAAAGCTACCCAACTTTCACACCAGGGGTGGGATTCAAATTT
>JANHJO010004316.1:34538-53701 GCA_032468235.1 Pseudoxyrhopus heterurus
TCACTGAAGCAGTCGGTGTGAGCTTAAATGGACTCCGGGGGATGGTAGAGGACAGGAAGGCCTGGAGGAACGTTGTCTATGGGGTCGCAATGGGTCGGACACGACTTCGCAACTAACAACAACAACAACTATATGTAACTATATTTTATATAAAGAAAAGAAATATATAAAGAAATGACTTCCTATTTATCACAAGTGTAAACAATTTTAGTAACTTAAGTATTAAATTGCAACAAATGATTTCTTTTTCTCATATCCCATCTCATATCTGCAGTCAAATCCTCGCAATCTCATTATTTCAATCCTAATCAGTAAAAGTCCATTAAAGGTTACCAGAAATAACGTATCTATTTTACCCTTGATAAAATAAAAACCACTTTTTTATTCTTTTAACAAACTTGATCTTTAATATCTTCAAATAATATCGTAGAACTTGAATTCTTTTTGTTTTTCTTTGTCTCTGCTCAGAAAATTCTTCAAAGCTTTAACGTCTCTTTTGTAAATTCAATTAAAGAAAATATTTGTCTGTTCCTTGCTTGGCCTGTTATTTGTATATCCCTTTTAATAATCAAGACATCAGCTGGTTTCTTTTATATGTCCTGTGTAGCATCTTTTTTCATATCATTCGTTATATTAGCCTGTCATTTTTAACTCCATTTTCAAATCAGTCTCAATTTTGTCAGATAAAATTTGTTATCCTTTCATAACACCTTTAAATACACTTTATCTATAGAGACAGAGAATCCTATAATTAACTTCTGGGTCCATTGTTCAGAAATATCCTTTAATATGTCCTATGTTAAAATATTTTGCTTTATTCTTTATTAATAAGTCAAATTTAAATATTCTTCTTTAATTGAGCTAACTTTAGTTCCTTCTGTGGTTTTCTCTAGTGTTCAACCTTTGAAGTATCATCCTATCATATTTTTCAGAGAATTAAAAAAAATCTTTTAATTAATTCCAAAATATTATTTCAAAAACCATCTGGCTCTTACTCTGCTTTTATCTTTTCGAAATCAAAATTCTGATTACAATTTTTCTGTTTTTTTTTTAATTAAAAAAATATCCTTAAACTTGTATTTAAAACATCTTTCTCTAAGGATTGAAGGGAACTCATTTGGTATTTTCAGACTGGTCGAGCCAAAGGTTCCTAATAGCTAAAAAGTAGTTAAGAAGCAATTTCAAAAAATGATTAGGAAAAAGGTGTGTGAACTTAGTGTTCTTTCAAAGATGCCGAGTACAGTTGGGGAAAGATGGCTATTCCCTCATCTCCCAGAGCTCTAACTATGCAAAGACTTGCAATCTCCTGGTGAGGAGCAATGGTCTAAAGCAGTGCTGTCAAACATCTGGCCCATGGGCTGGATGCATCACACACTGGCTACGCCCACACCCGGTTTAGCAAAGGGGGGAAAAGTCCTGATACATCATGTGACTCCGTCTTAACAACGTGCGTTTGACATCTCTAGGCTAGACTATTTGTGGTGAACTTAAGTCCACTCCTTGCCTGGAGAGAACTTACTGAGGAGATTGTCTGTTCACCAGCTCTTTATTTCACTGCAGTCATCAGTTGCTCTTGTTGAACTGTTTTCCATCTGCAATTCTTCCCCAGAAGTACCTATTGTGAGTTCATTCCCTTTCCATGTTTCACAGATATGGAAACAGGAACTTGAATTTTTGTGGAACTAGATGTAATGAAATGGGCATATTTGTATGTGTTTGAGAACTGAAAACAGTTTTTTTAAAAAAAACTTATGTAATTGTTTAAAATATAGTATAAGAGAAATTCAATCATTTTTAGCATATGAGCTGGAAAATGTGTGTCCACTAAGTGTATTGGAAATATGCTTCACCTATTTATTCTCTGTGGCCCTATTTAAGAGATACTGGTATTATACCTGTTAAATACATTCTGGAAGTGAAGGTCAATATAACCTTTGTATAGCTATGCAACCACTCTAAAAGCAGTTTCCTGTGATGAATTCTGTTCTGCAGCTTTTTTCTCCTGAGTGATTAATTTATTTAACAGACAGCTGCAGACAGCACTATTTCCCTACCACATGTGGCATTAAATATTTAATATAGCCATTTTTATCTCATCTTTTAAGATACAAATCCTTCCAATGTGGGTCATAATAAGAATTGAAACAACAGCAGAATAAAATTTAAAACATGAACCAAAATATTAAGATATGATAGGATTAAGATCAAGAGAAAATGTTCATACATCTTATGGAAGAGTATGGTTGGGCAAATATTGGTCATGCTCCTGGTGGATAATCGAGATAGCTACCATTAATATTCTTCTACTTTTTGGAAAGTATTAAGTAGACAGTAATGCAGTATTTAGTACTCACAACTAATGTGGAGACACAAGCACTTGCATCAGTTAAGCTTTTTTTTTTAAAAAAAAGACAGAGTGGAAATGGTGTTAATTGCATCTTACCAAACTATTATGTATTACATGGCATCCTGTATGTCACCTCCGTGATAGCAAGAATTTGCTACTTCTGTAGGATTCTAAGTAGAGGACATATTTAATTTTTTGAAGTCCTGATCAGATGCCTCCCTGAAATGTATTTCAACGGTGTTGCTTACAGATTTAGAACTAGATCAGCTACTTATTGGACTATCATCTTAATATAAACACATCTGAATGTACACCATCTTTTTCTAATATAAATTATGGGATGGAAAGAAAGGGCAGAAAAGCTGCATTACTTGAATGTAATTGTTAAATGGATCTAAGCAGGTGGCTGCATTGGTCAACCTTATCTGGACTGAGAAGCTAAGTCACATTGGGATGGTTTAAATACTTAGATAGGAGTCTTCCAGTCTCTCGGAGATGTAAACTAAATGGGAGATTGAAAATATGCCAGACAAGGAAAATACCGACAATTTATTAACCCCAATAAAACTGCATGGCTAATCTAGGAAATATAATTGTGACTGAACCAAAGGAGATTCAAAGCACACTATTTCTTTTAGAAAAAAATTGATAATATACTAGTTCAGCCTGTCCCTGCCACCCCCACATTGGATGGTTCACTCATAGGAACATGTGCCCAGAACAGGCCTCCTATGAGAAATGAGCAACAAATAAAAATCCAACAGTTTAAATTTTCTTTACGCATTTCATATTTATGCTTGAAGAATCATGCACCTGTTGTTTTTGCTTGTCACTTAACTTTTTACAGCACTGCTTTGTCCATACGTAATAGTAACCAAAATTAGGAGGGGTCAGCTGACTGCTGACTCTTTTCAAAACCTCAGCTGACCATTTTATTGTCTGGTTGTATTCAATACTGCATTTGACTTGGAGTGCTTGGAGCCTATCCTAGAGCTATTTGTTTTGCCAGGGTTTTTTTTTTCAGAGCATGGGGAGAAATATTATCTAGAATGTATATTTATTGTGTCCCAATACATGACTTCTGACTATGGTGTTTGCTATCTAAGTGTGTTGCTAGGACCTGTTGTGTGGGAAACAGCAAAAATATCTGAGTGGTATATCTCTTCTCAAACTTAAATAATATGATTTTTCTGTGGGGATTACCTTCTCTTTACAGGTACTAAGCTGAGATTCTTGACAGTGTTTCTACACAGGGCAGGGAGGCTACAGAAAGTCTGACATTTCATGCATAAAGCGGTTGCCTTTTTTTTCTTTGTTAAAGTTACATGCTTTGTCCATTCAACATGTTGCTCAACATTACAATTTTTAATGATTATCACAGTATTTTATGTCTGACTGGGAGCCAAGATAATTAGTTCTTATCACAGCTGGTACACTAGTAGTTGAACTATGCAGAAATTATAGGATTTTAGGGGTTGCTGCAAAGTTCTGAACACCTCCCCAAAGAGGCCTGGTGCTGTTCTTAGCTTAGCTACAGCTTGATATGTAAAGAACTGACTTCATGCTGTGCCAGCATAATAGCAGGAAGGGCAGCTACTGTATTAGTATTACCTAAGGACAACCAGCTCATGGGAGCACCAATTAGAAAGAAAAAAAGGAGTGATTGTCTTTCTTTTGTTCCAGACCAAACATTGATCAAGAAAACATGCACTTTTCTATTATTTTCAAATACAAGAATCACAGAAGTTTTCAAAATACAGTAATAGGTTTCCTGTAATTGAATATATCAAAGAGCAGCCTGGGGAGCTTCCTTCCTTCCTTTTTTTACAATTAAACTGTCAGCTCTGGGCATGTGAGAATTGAGTTATGTGAGCATCCAGATTGGTATTTTTTTTAAAGGAATAGGAATAGATAGGTTTAGAAATGGTAAAATAAATGGCAGAGGTGTTTATAAAGCATTGATCCTAACAGCCCACAGGAAGAGATGAAAATGGCCTAGATTTCAAAGGAATCAACGTTTAAATTGCTGAAGAAAATTGAAAAATACCATAAGTATATCGATGTTATTTGTTCCCAGAAACTGCATTATACCCTTCAACTACTTTCCCCCAGAACTAGAGTTAATTTCTCTCTTCCCAGGTCAAACTTCTCCAGGAGGCTAATCCTGCATCTGAACATAGACAGCATTTTTCAAGGAACCTCAGGGTTTGCTGTCACATGTAGGTCAGGCAGCTGTCAGATAAGTCAAGGGCTGCCATTCAAAGCAATTTGAATCCCATTACTGGTTTAAAATCTGCCTAGCTGCTAACAAAAAAACGCGTTGGAGCTCTGAATCACAACATCTGCCCTAGAGACTATCTTCTTCCTCTCTTAAGGTCCTGCGCTCCCTACTTTTTCAATTCTTGCCTGTTTCTGAGGCAATCGCCGCCACTTAAGGATGGCGAGGAAAGGGTGGAAATTGCTCTTAGCTAGCAGCAGGCCGCCCGCCAGCTCGCTCTCGAAAGTGGAGCAGCGAAGGCAGGCGCTGAAACGTGCCGCTGGGACCAGCCCAGTTCTTGGGGTGGGCTGGAGGAGCGGAGACTGCAATGCGCGTCGCCTGACTCCCAACAGTACAGCACCGTCAGCGCTGAGCCACGGAGCTTCGCTGCAGGCCCTTCCTGCCCATTGATTGGCTTACGCGGAAAGAGCCTGAATCAGCGGATCTGGCGGCGGGGAGACGGAGAGCAGCTGGGGACGCGGAGGAAACGGACGCCAGCGCCAGATCCTTCAGCGGGAAGGCGGAATGGGCGAGGGCGACTCGGGTTCAAACGCACTTTAGCCCCTCAGACTCTCCCTCCCAGCCTTCCAGGTGGTCCCGAGGGGGAAAAACTACCTTGTGCTCTTGGAAAGTCATAAAAAGAGGCGGCCAGGGAATGGGTAGATTTATAACGCAGGCTTGGAGTCCTGCTCTTGCAAGAATGCAAGACCCCGTTGCATTTTATATGTCAAAGACGCTGAAGTGAAAGGAGTAAAAGAAGAGAGCATTCATCCCTGAAACCTTTTATATCCAGTTATAGCAGCGGTTTGAGCTTTCATGGAGTAACAGGATCTGCATCCTTGATAGATTCCCACCCCTTTTCTTATTTTTGAGTCTTTTCTTATTCCCTTGCTGCCCATAAAGGCTTTCACACAGAAATCTGGTCTTGAAAAGTAGTCTGTACAGCTCATTCCACAAAGAGAGAAGGCCAGCAGATAAAAAAAAACCTCTGCTTTATTACCTGTCCTCCCACTCTTGCCAAGACTGATAAGAACCCCAAGAATGTTTTTTAGTTTTCAAATTTCAAAACCTGAAACTCTAGAAGGTAATGCCCCTTTGTTCCTTCACATTTTGTAACTTATCACCTTCATGTAAGAAAATAATATATACTAAAGCACAGATTAATCTTAACAAAAAAACATATTGGCTTGATTGAAATGCACCGCAGAGAAATTACTGGAAAGTATTAATGCAGCACATATGTGTTCTGATATGGATATAATACAGTTGTACATCTCATGGAATGGGAAATAACCATACATTCATCTTGAGATGTGTTATACTGTCATAGCAGACAGAAAGGTCTGGTCTCCAAATGATTGGGGGTAGATTTATGAGTGCACATAAAGAGGAATTGGGAGAGGAGTGGATATGTCCATTTAGCACATCTGTTCCCAAAACCTCTAGATTCAGACCACATCAGTCTTCTGACCACAATGCAATCCATTAAGGCAACAGCATGGTTGACCCAGAAAATGTCATTTATGCGATCGCTTAAGTGATGCTGTTGCAAGATTATTTGTGCAGCTCACTTTAGCAGTTTTTCCATATTTCAGATTTTGCATAACAGCTCTCTGGGGAAGGTAGAAAATCTAGAGAGTATTTCTATTAAGTTTATTGTTTAGTGATCTTGAATTCTCCAAATTAGGAGATAAATAACGGATCTTTTTTGCTGGCACATCTATTTAATAAAGACAATTTCTGTATTATCCACCTAAGGAACAAGGAATCCTAATAAAAGGAGCTGTAAAGCCAAGCAAAAGAAGCAAAAGCAACAGCATAACAGGTGGGAAAGTTGAGAAACGCCTGTATAACAAGAGCAGTTATTAAGTACTGAACCTATTTTCAACACATTGGCAGAAACTTCAACAAGTCACTCCCCTTTGCTTAGCTTGCTTAGCTTGTGAGAAAGACTTTGCATAGTTTTCCTTGGGTTTCCAAAGTTGTGTTTGTAGGCCAATCCAAAGGATTACCCTTTACTCACAGCTGCAGGGAGAATACCAGAGAGAGAAGCTGGACTGACCTTAATATTACAAACTATACTGATTGATAAAAGACACTCTATCATACAACAACAAGCCACATTAATAATAGTAAAGATTTTTAAATGTACGAGCAGATCTCCACTACATTCACTGCAAGTTGTAACAAAATTAATGGTAAATTTATTGATTTCACCTACCATTTCTGGCAAGCTATTTTTGTTTATATACTGTACCTCATTTAGTGAACACATGCTTTGCCTTGTCATATTCGTCTTCACTTAACTATGTAAGGCAGGCTGTTGTAATTTCTATTTTATAAGGGCAGTGAAATCAGTCTAAAGCAGTGATGTCAAACCTATGACACACGTACCCAAAGTGGCACATGTAGCCATGTCACCCGGCACACCAGCCGTCGCTGAGCCCATCTCTACTGCGCATGCATGTGTGACCCCTGGGTTTTTAGCCCAAAACTCCCCAGAAAAACAACTGTTTTTCAGCTCTTTTCCCTAGAAATCCCGGGGGTCGCGTGTGCATGCGTGGGGGGTCACACACACATGCGCAGGGGGCGCACGTTGCATTGTGGGTGGTGGTACTTGGGAATGTGCGTGCAAGCGATTTGGCACGCGAACCGAAAAAGGTTCGACATCCCTGGTCTAAAGTAAGCCATATTCAACTGAACCAAGATTTCTCAAGATTAAAAAGCAAAACCATAACAGTATTTATCAGGGTAAAAAGGTAAAGGTTCCCCTTGCACATACGTGCTAGTTGTTCCCGATTCTAGGGGGTGCTGCTCATCACCGTTTCAAAGCCAAAGAGCCAGCGCTGTCCGAAGATGCCTCCGTGGTCATGTGGCCAGCATGACTAAATGCTGAAGGAACGCTGTTACCTTCCCACCAAAGGTGGTCACTATTTTTCTACTTGCATTTTTACATGGTTTGGAACTGCTAGGTTGGCAGAAGCTGGGGCAAGTAACGGGAGCTCACTTTGTTACGCAGCACTAGGGATTCGAACCACTGAACTGCCGACCTTTCTGATCGACAAGCTCAGCGTCTTAGCCACTGAGCCACTGCGTCCCCATAAATTTATCAGGGTAGAATGGCCCAAAACATGAGCTTGCAAAGTATGAATTAACTATATAGCCTTAAAGAAGCCACTAAATCTGGGTTTTTCCTGGAAAATAATCCATTTCACAAAGTTTAAAGAAGTACTAAGACAGTTGAAAAACCCAGAATATTCTAATATAATATCACTGTGGGCCAGGTATTTTCCTAGTTATGCATCCATTATGGTGGATGTAGGAGTTATAACTCCTTATTCAAATTAATTGCCTTTATTGTATTTCCTCTTTTTTCCTTTCTTCTGTGCTAGTGCTTCTGAATTAGAAAAGAAACAAATCTTAAATTATTCTAGCATGGATCCTATAAATAATTCACTGGAGGTGGGAATGAGGAGCAAGCTTCAAATGTTAATGGCAATAGTTGTATATGAAATAACTCATGTTAGTACCATGAATGGATTGTATATTAATCTTATGGATTAAGCCTCTGGTAATGATCTCAGGTAGAGGTTAGTGGAGTTAAATGGACAAATGTTTAGATTATTGCCACAGCAGAAGTGATCTGACTGATAGCTGAATATAATATCCTATTTTTTTTAAATATTAGAAATGGAGCAACGGGTAAGGGATAATGTTTTAAAATCATATTGGGAAAGAGAGTTTAACCTTTTTCTTCCCTGTCAATTTCACAAATCAATCCAAAAATGATTAAAACACATATTATTGATAAAGTATGTAAACAATTGCATGATATTTACATGCCTTGCTCACAGGATCAATAGCAGTGCCAAAGGTGGTTTTTCATTAGAAAAATAAGAGAATAATGCAAGAATCAATACTTTGTCCTAGTGCCATAAACTCTGATCTCAATTTCCTGTTCTCCATGTTGCTAATATTTAAAATTTTTAAAAAACAATTTAGAACATGCTATCTCTAATTTTATCTCTGTATCTTAATTTATAGAAATGGGCATATATCATGAAGAAGGGCAGAATCTCAGCAGTATGACCCAATTCATGTTTCCAGATCTGAATTGGGATTCTGTTATTCCAGACAAAAATGAGAAAGAGGCATGTCTACCAATCCCAGCTACACCATATTGAACTAGATTTATAGCAATAGCAATAGCACTTAGACTTATATACCACTTTACAGTGCTTTACAGCCCTCTCTGAGCGGTTTACAGAGTCAGCATGTTGCCCCCAACAATTTGGGTCTTCATTTTACTCACCTTGGAAGGAAGGAAGGCTGAGCCTGGTGAGATTTTAACTGCCAAATTGCAGACAGCCAGCAGTCAGCAGAAGTAGCCTGCAGTACTGCACTCTAACCACTGTCACCGTGGTTCATAATGTATTAGATTTATGTATGAGAATTAGTATTTCTAGACGTTCTGCCAGCTACTAAAACTCTTAAAATCACCATCTCACCCATTCCTTAATTATTTAAATTAGAATATAATTGGAATAAAATAAATCCATATCATCTGTGTGACAGTGAATTCATCAGGTAGATAGTGACAAACATTGAATAGCCCTTGAGCGGCAAAACATAGCAAAAAGCTCCATTGTCACATCAGAAAAAGCAGATCAGATTCTGCAAGACTCAACCCAGTGCAGAGCAAAATTCAAACATTCCTGAATTTCACAAGGTATTTCCATCCTTCCCTCCTTCTGAACCAATTTTTTGAATATCCAACAAAAAAACCCCAAGAAAAATAATTAACACAGAAATTCCAACCAGGACTGCATGATTATATTAGACAATGTAATCTTGTTCTACTTAGTAACATTTTACCTTGATCATATATGGTAAGGGAAGTATCATCTAAACTGGTTTAGAACTTGAATTCTACTAAATGTCATGCTTAAATACCATTATTTTGGTAAAAGTAGAGTTAAAGCCCCTTAAGATCAAGTTGAACAAAACAATTTCCAAAAATATGCTGAAAATGCAGAAACAAATGCCAATTCAACAATATTCAGAACACTGGGAGGAAGAGTTCGAAATTAGCAAACTGCATTGTACAGATCCTAATACAAATTTATTTCATCCATAGCTGAATAAAGATTTACCTGAGAAATCTTCCTAAGTCCTTTCTATATAATAGGCAACACTTGTGTAGTACCTTGGCCTGCTCTTCTGACTGAAATTTGACCCTTTTCCTATTTCACCCATTGCTCTACCACTTGGCTATTTAATTTTGGGGGCATTTAACAGTATGACTGTTTTGCTGATACAGCTATTCCAGATTCTTAAATCCCAATTAACCCTCATCTCTGGCAAGGTAAGTAGGAAGCGTCACTTGTCTGTAAGTTTTATCATTTAAAAATTTCCAATATTTTATGTCTCTAGCAAAGAGAAGCTTTTACTTTTGCAAACTGTATTGATTTAATCCTAGAGGCAACTGGCAGTAGTCCCAGGAGCTTAATCAATATAGCAGAATTCTACAGCATCTTGCAGCAAACAGCTTTCTCCCTCCCTCTTGAAATGCTTCTCAGTCTAAGAATATGTCTTTAAAAGACTGGATAACAGAGTCATACTGTTACATGAACAAACGGCTTCTGAAACCCAATTGGCACAAACGAATGACACAAGAAGGATGCCAAAAATATGACAAATCCATAGAGATGTGTTTTATCAGTTGCTGTTAATCATGATAACTCAAATGGTGATTAATGACAACTGATAAAACACATCTCCTTTGATATATCTGAAGGTTTTTCCACCATTAGAAAGACTATGCCTGATGCTGGAAAACAAACAAGCAACAGGAAAGACTTGTTTAATGTCCATTTGGCTAGTCAGTAGTAGAAATGAAACAAACTACATGATGGAACTTTGGATTCACCAAGCAAATTCCTATGTTCACATTTTAGATGTATTTTAACTGGTGGGGAATCTGGACACAGAGGAATAAGTAAGTGGCCAGAAATAAATACCACATACATTCTCTTTAAAAGGATTAAATCAGCTCTTTCTCTTCTGGAGAAAACAACAGGAGTATCTATGGTTCTACTTAATTAATTGTGTACATGTAGTTCTAGTCCACACAGATTGGACTGCAAATAGCTGGAAATTATGGCCGTTGTAGATCAGCACATCTGGATGGAACCAGATTGGGTGGGACTGCAAACTAAACACATTTATGAAGAATATTAGTGATTATTGAGCAACAATTTTAGAGAAAGTACTATTCTATTCAGGCTACCTCTAAAACCAAATTTTGCTGGAAGGGAAAATGTAGACAATGGTATGTTCCATCAACATGGTTTTGTAACAGATTTTCTCTTTATAGTGTATTATTGTTGCTGCTGAGAGACCAATGATTCAAATTTATTTTCCTTTGGAGCACTGCTAAACTAAACATATGGCTAAACCCGTGAGTTCCAAATGATGACACACAACACAAGCCTCTTTCCCAGTGGAAATCTTGACAGATCCCTGAGTTCTCCAGTGCCGGCTGTCTCCCTTCCACTTCCACTCTCTCAATGAAGAAAGCAGAGTGGAGAAATGTCCATTGCTAGCTCCAATTTTCTCTCTCCCCTCTTGATATAAATTCTGCTGAAATGGAACTTCAATCCTCACGACAGCAATATGGCAAGCATTCAATTTCCTGTCCAGGCATTTCTTTCAGAGTTGTTCTAGGAGCTATAGCAGCTCACATCTTTTATGCCATTTCTTTCAGTGCTTCTTACATATTTCACACCTCATCCTACCTGAAAATACGTCACACTTTTCAATATATACAAAGCAAAAAAGCTGGTCAGTATACAACTGATCGTGGTAAGTACTGTTAATGATAAGCCAGCCCTGATTTTAGTGGGAGCCCACATGCAAAGAGCCATGTTTTAATTAATTTATATTTTATGCATTCCTGTCCTACTTTTGAATCATTTGTAGCTTATAATAAAATGTTTCAAGCAATGAACTAATGGAATGAATTAAATGTATTAAAAACAGCAGTGGACTAAATTATCAGGCATTATCATGAAATCAAGAAAAGCTTAGGTAGCAACATAGTAAAGGATTAGGAATCCCATCATAATGCATTCCTATTTCTTCAACACTATCAAAAAAAGATTCAGAGCTCTTGTTCACTTGTCATATATATTCTGTCCCTTCACTTTTCAGAATGGAAAAAAGACCCAAGTCCTGGCAAGAGAAGAAGAATGCTTAATGGCTTACTAGACTGTTCTTACAAAACACAAGTTCCGCAAAGTAACTAGGTCTTGCCAGAGGTTTCAGAACAAGCTGAGATTAGCAAAGGAAGCTAAAATTAACAAAAAATATGTCCTTAAATATGTTTGAAGTAACATATTCAAAATAAAAGGAAAAGAACATAATCAGTATGTTCAATGGAGAGAGCAAAAGACTAACAAGTAGTAAAGAAAAAGTATATTCAATGTTTAGTTAGGTTCAATCTCCTCCATCAAAAAGGATTTTGTCTCAAAAGGTAATTGTGAAGAGTGGATGAAAGAAAGAGTGTGATTAGTTTTGGACAAGAAACATGATCAGGAAATATTTCTTTAGATCAATTGAATTAATGTTTTTATGTTTTTTATTCTGTACACCGCCCTGAGTCCCTCGGGATAGGGCGGTATAGAAATATAAATATAAATAAATAAATAAATTACATCTTAGGGCACTGAAGAAACAACTGATGCTCTGATGAAACCTTTATTTATCATCTTTGAGAAATCCTGGAGAACTGGGAAACGGCAGACGATTGTAGGAAAGCAGACATTCCTATCTTTTTTTTTAAAAGTGGGGAGGGAGTTATCCAAGGCAATAGAGACATTGTTACCTGGGAAGATCCTAAAGCACATCATGGTTAAGCTACAAAGTATGTAACTTGAAAACAATCTGATGATTACTAAAAAATTGGCATGGATTTAACAGGAACAGATTTTGCCAAACAAAATATCTCATTTTCATATTTTATATTTATGACTTGTGTCATTGTAGATGACACAAAGTTGGGTTGAATAAAATTCAAAATAATTTTGATAATAAAATGGATGAAGGTAACGGAGTGAAATATAACAGGGAAAAATGCCTAAGTTTTTTATTTACAGAATTAAACCTAATACACAGATATAGGAAAAACTGGCTTAGTAACAGCATTAATGAAAAGTATATTGGAACAGTAATTGATTGCAAAACAACATGAGCCAGGAAACTAATGTCATGGTAAATAAGGCAAATATAATTTCAGACTGGATCAATAGTATAATTTTCAAATCCCAGGAAGTAATCATATTTTCACTACATGATACAAGTATTTTATCCAGTTTTAAGCAATGTGTTGTTAAGGATGCAGAAGCATTTTAATTTTTAATTAAAAAGAAAAAAAATTAGGTCAACGATTTGATCAGAAATCTACAAACAGATTGGAAGAGCTGGATGTTTAGCCTTGAGAACAGACTATATAAGAGGGTATAAGTGGGTATATGATAGCACAAATAGTTGAAGTTACATATAAGAAATGCAAGACCTGATTGTTTTTGCTCCAGAATGTAGGAGGCAGAAAGGCAGGTTTTGATTGAATGCAAGGGGGGGGGGGGGAACCCTGACAGAACAGTTCAGCAGTGGAACCACTTGTTCAAAATGATAATAATCTTTATTCAGTAGATGTAGTGACCAGTGGTGCTTTAATTTTGCCTTCTGCACTGAGCATAAAATTGGGTTTAAGGACTCTTTTCCAAATTTGATTTTAAACTTTATTTATTTTATGAATAGCCAAGATTGAAATTGCTGGAGCAGCAGATGCTTTTTCTGAGTTTCTAATCACAAGCCTAACAGGAATATATTCATATACATACCAATCAGGGTAATCTGAAACTCACTTGTTCATTCACTCTAACCTTTTCTTTTCTGAGCTTTTTTTTAACCTTCTAAGGGAAAGCAGCATGTACATTATATAGCACATAAGCAAGCAGGGCTGAACATGGCAGATGCACTATTCTAGCCAAAGCATTGCAGCAGTTGAACAGCTTGAGGCAGAAGATTGGTTCAGCAACAATTGCAGCAACACAGTCTAAAAGTACAGAAGTTATCAGAAAGAAGCACTTGGTAGCCAGAAGATCTCCTTTCAGTCATATTGACTCCTTTCTGAAATTCAGATTGGAGTTCATTCTAAACCTGCTTTACTTGGTTTTGCATTAATGACTGATAGTAATAGTGTATTATATGCATCCAGTCAATTGTTCTTTATTCAATAAACTATATAAATCAAAGTAATACGTGTAAATACATTATCAGGCTGCTGTATCTCCTTCGTGCTTTTGCTCTGTTTTTCTACATAGCTCTGGTTACGGATATAAAATTCAACTATCAAGCCTAGATTTTGCTTCCCCTCTCCCACTTTATCTTTGTGTGTTTTTGCTTTTGGAAATGAAGATTACAGGAATCACTCTGCATTTTTGCTAAACTTAAGCCTTTTGCCCTGTCTTGGTTAATAGTCATAAGAAAGAGAAGGCAATTTGTATCCTGCTTGCAAATTATATCCAAGTGGTTTTAAGACTCATAGTTCATGTTGTTATAATGATTCATATTATGTAAAAAGCTCTTGCCAGTGAGGTGCTGGCATTTTGATTTATAGTATATCAGACTAAAAGCTCTACTGAATTGGGAAAATCAAGAATCATAGATTGTTACCATGATTCAAGTGGAGTTACAGTAAGGAAAGGTACCTGCTACTCTCTTATGTAACATTGCTTTTAAAACTAGCAATCAATGCAAGGCATATTCGCAAGTGATGAATAAGAATATTTAGTCTATGAATATTGGGACCAAGGAGTAGACTTCAAAGAAAATGTTTTAAATTCAAATGTTACATTATAACATCACCCTGAAATGTAAAGCTATGATGCAAAAAAATGAAATCTCTGAGTTAAACATTGTGTTTCCAAAACAGCCAAAGGATCCTATCTATGGTGAAAAAGCCATTACCTCATTCACAAAAATGTAAGCCAGAAATCGAAGGCATGACTTTTCATCCAGAAGAAAATGGAACCCATATTCCCTAAAATAACTACTATTTCATTAATTATTCTCTTCAAAATATCTAGCAGGTCTTACAAGCAGTTTACACATAACAAAGAAACATACCAGTTAGGAGTAATGTTGATTGTTTTTCCACAGAAATCAGATAGGCCCCATAAGGTGTGCTTAGTCCCAACACAAAATGGAAGACTGGAGCAAAAAAATACTACTATAGTGTACCTGATATATGCAGAGTTTTACTACAATCCACACCTATAGAAGCAACAAAGAAATAAGCTTATGAAGATGAAGGGCTGCCTTCTGGGGTGAAAGAAAAAGAAAGGGCTCACTTTTCCATAGTAGGATAAGAAAAGAAAATGAAATCATGAGAGACAATATGTAGGAGAAAGCAGAGCTGACTGGCTGGAACTAAGGCTGTTCTTCCTTGCGAGCATTCAAAAGAAGACAAAGAGGATATATAATACTATTTTCAAATACCTTAAGTAATATAATATGCTAGACTTTCAGGAGACATGAAAGCAAATTAGAGGAAAACATATTCTAATTGAATGTTAGAACAAAACTTCATAACAGAATGAGAACAGCTAAGAATATTACTCAAAGAAGTAGTGGGTTGTCCTTTAGCAGATGTGCGCAAGTGGAGACTAGAAAATCACCGTCAAGTATGCTTTAATTTGAATTTCTGCACCTAGCAGGCAATTCAGTTCAATGGTGTGTGTGGTTTCTACCAATTCTATAAGATAGGAACTAAGCACGGAAGAGAAAAATCAAAGAACAGTAAAGGAAATCATGAGAAGGAGAAGTGCTTAGCTGAGGATGCAGCTCCTGCTGTTCACACATGCCACCTACAAATCTCTCCTCCTCTCATTAATTTTACTATCACATGAACTGCAGCCTAGATTTCTCCATGATGAAATATTCAGCTCAGAGGAGTCCAGCTGAGTTTAAAGCTCTAGTTTACAGCATGACCCTGGGAGACCTATACAATCTCTACTGCTGGGATTTACCAGATGATGTGCACCTCTACTGTGCTGTGACAAGAAACCCACAGTGCCACTAAAAGGTGGGGGGTGGGGGTGGGGGAAATGCAGTGAGCCTCACTTTCCTCAATATTCAAAATGGTTGGAAGTTTAGATGAAGAGAATGCAAGTAAGGCTCAGATTAATATCCTTAAGTATTGTTCAGGTAGAGATACAAGCAATAGGACCTAAATTAGCAGAGAGGGGGATGATGGATCCTGGAGTTTGAAGCATCACAATAAGGGAAGAAGAGTCAAGAAGTAAAGCAGATTATTTTTCCAGAAAAGGTTCACACCACACCAAGAACAAAGAAAATGGTTGATGGGAAAATACCCCCACCGTAGCAAGTTCAGAGGGAGCTGATTTCATTTTGTAATGAAATCCTTAGTCATATAATTCAGAGATGAAAGAAATGATTCTGAATCTCCTTGTTTCTGCTTTCCATAGGAAAACAGTTAAAATATAATACTGAGGAAAACTGAAACAATTTTAGAAGAAATAATGATTTTTGTTATTTCCTGTGCACAGCAGCCACTTTTGGAATGAGATAGTTCTTAATAAAAAGAAATGCTTCATAGACCTTGGCTTTGTGAAAAAAAAAACCCTGGCTTAAGACCAAATCAGTGCACCCAGACCCAAGAATGAGTCATTAATTATTAATAAATGGTGTCTTTCCAGTATCTGTATTTGTCATCAAGTGTAAGGGGACACTGGATAAACACTCATGAATGACGGGATGATTCTCAAAAATATATTTTATAGGTGGAAAACTGAAGCAAAGGCATCTGGAAGGAATTGGATTTTTTTCAATCATAAAATGTCTTAAGGCAAAAGATTAGGAGAAAGAACAACTACTGTAAAATTCTACTATTCACAAATCACGCAAATCTGTAAGAAAGGGACAGAAAATATACCGGTAATATGCAGTTGTCTTATTTGCGTCCTAGTCCTACTAAAATAGAACAACAAAAATCTTGTCAGAATTCATTTGATCTTAACATTTTGACCACGTTTATACAATATGCTTAACTGGAGAGGGTGTTAGTGCTGGGAGTTTAGGGTATTTAATTTAATAATTTAATTTTCACTCCAAATTAAGATAAATCAACTTTCCTGTATGAACTGGTCCTTAAAATAGGATAAGAGCAGTGCTGTATTGCTAAATGTTTAAGAACCAGTTCTGCCAACTGCATTGCCACTGTCATGCCAAACCTTTAGCTGCGGAACAACTGATTGGCATGCTAGGCATCGAGACTCACCTGTGTTGTCAACCGGCTCACAAATTTCCAGAAAATTTAACATCTGGCTCTTTTGAATCAGTGTGAGCTGGCTCTAGCACATCACAGGACAAGGAGGGTTAACCCTGTCTTCCTCTTTTCATGGCAAAAACAAAGTTCTAGCGCAGCTCAATAAAAATGGGGCATTTCTAGGAATTTCACAGGTTTATTTTCATACCTCTAAGCCCCTCTTAGAAATTATAGAATCAGAAGAAATGAGTAATCCTCTCCCAGTTCCATCCACAGTGTCCCTGATCCAGATTAGGACCTTCCCTTTTCTTTTTTTATGTTAGAAACTTCAGTAACATTCAGTAGCAGCTGGGAGGCAGTCTGAACAGAGATTTATATAGGTGCCACTAGCGCATAAGTGTAAATGCAGACAACCCTAAATATAACAGTTTTCTAGAAAACTGGAATTCTGCACATGAAAAGATTTTCTTCGCATCATTCAGTTCAAGAAAAAAGTATCAAACAGATATTGAAAGCCTCATTAAGCTGTTACGATGTAATTAAGCTTCAGCAGGAAAGAAAGAATATAGATACATACAGATGGGATGTTTAATTATTATTAAGATTATATCCATTTTAGGATCAATATGGATATCATACATGTTTATTCAATATCTGCTTGTTTGGCCACAAGACAAAAAAAAAAAAGAATTGAATTCCAAAGTGACATACTTGCAAGGACCACAACTCAAGTCCAATATCCTCTTCTAAAATAGTATATTGCCCTCTTCTACTTGTGACATGTGAAAGTCTATCAACTAGACAAAAATACAGAGGAAAAAAAATGATTGCAAATTATCTCCTGTCTACTTCATATCAGTGTCTGAACAGCTTTGAGAATCATGGATTGTACATTTATGGTGCAGCTCATATAGGAAATGAGAACACTGTTATAGCATTAAAATTACAATATCATAGAATATTGTATTACAGTTTCTAGTACTGCAACAGCCATCTCCAGATTTGAATGGCATAGAACAAAAATGCATGCAATGAATATAAAACAGGGATTCTATTATTTTTTCTAGTCTTTGGTTTTATTCATCTCAGAAAGATTGATTGAGAAGGAATAATACCCATACAAAATTCAAATTAGACAGAAAAAAGATGTTTCTGGCACCTTCCTCAAAATCTGCTGAGATAGCAAAAGCAAGGTTTGAGCATCCAAAATGTAACATTTGATTCCAGGTGATATTATATCCTGGTGGCCTTGTTGACAACATCATTCAGAAAAATGTATGCTTGCAGCTTTAGAGTTTATCCAGGGGTGTGCTCCAAAAATTTTAGCTACCAGTTCTCTGCCCGGTTGCTGGGTGGGCATGGCCATGTGGGCGTGGCCTAGTGACCCTCCTGCACCATGGCAGGGAGGCCGTTTTCACTCTTCCCAGGCTCCGGAGGCTTTCCTTGAGCCTCCGGGAGGGAAAAAATGGCCTCCCTCGGGCTCTGGAGGCCCTCCAGAACTTCCAGGAGGCCCGTTTTTCACCCTCCCTGAACTTCCGTGCAGGCCCTGCACTTACCTGGCATCCAAAACAGGCTGTGTGGAGATTCCTGGGAAGGGTAGGGCAGGGTGGGCAGGGCCAGCCAGGGGTGGGATTTGCTGGTTCCCTGAAAAGGCCATAAAATTAGCTACCGGTTCGCCTGAATTGGGGGGAACCAGTAGCAGCCCATCCCTGAGTCTATCCTTCACTAGGGTTGGTGGAAAAACAGTAGCAGCTTTGCCATCTAACTTTTCTAAATGAGTAACTTTGACTAGATACGACTGTTACAATACTATCAGAAGCCATTCTGTGTCCTGCATATTCTTCTGATCTGATACTGATATGCAGAGGATCAAAACCAGACTCTATACATATTTTAAGTGTATTCATACAGAGAAATTCTGAATCACATTAACATAATTTAAATACTGTGGGGGAATCTCAGTGCTGCTTAGTACACTTGGAATTTTAAAAACATCTCACATAATTACCAGGGGAGGCGCAGTTTCCTTTTAACAAAACCAGCTTATTTTTTATTCTTTTCTGGGTACTGGGCACATATCCAAGCAAAGCATTGGGTTACAACTACCACTGTTTTATTTCATAGAATGGATATGGAGTCAAAAATAAAAATGCTATCTTCCTTCCTTCCTTCCTTCCTTCCTTCCTTCCTTCCTTCCTTCCTTCCTT
>JANHJO010004316.1:55142-65216 GCA_032468235.1 Pseudoxyrhopus heterurus
AGGGGGTACTCTCAGTGCTGCCATCTGATGTCCAGATGCAGCTAGGCTAGCATCACTATCACACTAAAGGTGTGACAAAGGGTACTATGGAGAGACTTCAGTGAAAAATTTTGAGTGGTGAATAGAGCTGTTTTGTGAAAGTAGAAACCAATTATAAGATTGTAACAGTATGAGAAGCACTGAAACCAAATTTGTGGCAGACGCTATGGAATTACCAGTTTAGTATTTTAACTGGCCCTTTTCAAACATTGTCAATCACTTGCAGAATTAATAGAACCTGACAACCTGTGACCCACTGGGTCATTGTTTCAGAGATATTTCCTTATCTAAGCAGAGAAACAGAAGGACCAAGAGCAAAAAAACCAGTAGGAGTAAGAACAACTTCTGATTTCGTGCCAGTTTGACTGCAGTTCACCATAGCTGATGGTGGAACCAGTTTACATGGCCTCCAGAGAGCTAAGGTAGGATTCATCTACCTAATCTCCAGTAGTGGAAAGTGGGGCAGATCTATCTAGCCTCTCAAAGGCTAGGGCGGGATTGATCTAAACTTCCCAGCCACAGCATGACTATGGCCTGCTTATTCATTTCTGACAGACATGCTATATTTAAGGAGACTTTTTTTCCTCAATGAAATAGCTAATAATGTCCCCTGCTCACTGGCAGGTTGCCATTCTAAAGGATGAATCCTTGAGAGAATATATTTTCCTGCCTACCATATCCGAGCAATGACTTTCACGGTCCATAGAAAGCATAGGCATATTCCAGGGACAAACGATCCTGGGCTACTTTCATAATAAAGAATCTGGTTGCAGTTGGCAAGTAACAATTTAACAGCCTTTTCCATGGATCTGATTGTCAAGGCTTTCACTAATCTAGCACTTCTTCCAGGATTCATTAGCTAATTTCAGTAATGCTGGAAGTATTAGAATGGAATCAGTACCAATGGAATCAATATCAGTATGAAGTATCTGGAATGCTGGGTCACCCTTCTGGGACTGCCTGTCAGACCTCACATCCTGTAAAGTTACTTTTCTTCATCATTATAGGAATGTTAAGACCTCAGTGGAAAATGTGACCAGAGAAGACATGGGTTTTCACTTCTGATCTAACTTAAGACAACTAAATGTCCTGGAGCAAAAGAGTGTTGTTCTTAAAACACCAACATACTGTATACAGCGGCTTTACTGCCTTAGTCTTCCTGCTAGTTGTTCATGTGGCCTCCCAGAACCCCAAACAACACTTTACCCTAGTTTTAATGATAGGAGAAGCTGGGAGTCTACTTTAATTTCTCAGCAGAAACTTTCCTATGGGATAAAGAAGAATGCTGGGTTAGCATTAGAAGTGGGGTCATTATGATACTAAATTCTGGAAGGTAAACTAAGATAATGGAGGTAATAAATAGTAATTTAAGTTGAACCTAAGCAATGATGGCTGATAAATATCTAAGTTTTTAATAAAGAACAATGTGGGTTGTCAAACCTGAACTGGACTTCTTGAAGTCTCGTTTTGATGGAGAGTGGCCCAAAGTGTACAAAATAGAGAAGAGCAACAAAGAGGAATAGGGGACTGGAGGCTAAAACATACCCTGAAATTGGGTATGTCTAATTTAATGAAAAGAAGGACTCGGGGTGACATGATAGCAGTGTTCCAATATTGCAGGGGTTGCCACAAAGAAGAGGGAATCAAGCTATTCTCCAAACTACCTGAGGGCAGGATAAGAAGCAATGGATGGAAACTAATCAAGGAGAGAAGCAACCTAGAACTAAGGAGAAATTTCCTGACAGAACAATTAATGAGTGGAACAATTGCCTCCAGAAGTTGTGAATGCTTCAATACTGGAAGTTTTTAAGAAGAGATTGGATAACCATTTGTCTGAAATGGTATAGGGTTTCCTGCCTGAGCAAAGGGTTGGACTAGAAGACATCCAAGGTCCCTTCCAACTCTGTTATTCTATTTCTAAGTCAGATCAGGGCAAAATCTAGAGATGTATGCTGAAGTATAAGATACCTAGGGATCTGTCTCCCCATGCAGGTGGTCCTGGTCTGGGTTGAAGATGATGAAAGATTAAAAATCCGATTACTCAGAGAAATACCAACTGCTAACCCAACTCAGAGGGAAAACTGCCTTAAGAATCTATAAGTCCTTCCTTAACTCTAGATTAGAAAAGTTGGTAGAATTGTCAGGGAATTGCATAGCAGATGTCCAAATGGAGTCAGAAATGGTGATATGAACTTGTAGTTTTATATAAATAAATATACTGTATTTTACATATATATGTACAACAAACAAGATAGTCAGGTACATCATGCAGTATCATGAAGTAAATCACAGAGCGCATAGAGGACATAGAAGAAAAAGGTGAGAAAAAAGGGAAACTCTCCCTCCACATCCAGAGAAACCAATCACAGTGCAGATTGCCTCACGCAGGAGCCAGCACTCTCCAACCAATCAACTAACTGTGTGTTCTGGCTTATTGTTCAAACCCACTGTTCCAGCTATTAAATTTAAATATCTTAACTAGAATGTAGAAATAGAATCAAATATATATTAAACCAATATTATAGACTTTGAAGGTACAAATCACTAATAGTGCATAGTATTAAGTAGAGAAAAATGTTCAGTTATTCTATGTTTTATAATCTCAAGCAATTGCTTTTTAGCTGAAAAAAGAGTACCAGCAGAGAGAAGTAATAGAATGCAGTGTTCTGGTTGTAAAATATGTCTGCAATCTTGGGTGAAAAATTGAAACTAAATGCTATTTGCTTAGTAAAAGTAAACAATTCTGAGTGTTTGCATCAAATTTCTGTCAAATCCTGAGAACCTACAAGAAGTCCCAAGTGATGAATTTAAAAACAATTCTTCCCTAAGTGAAGGAGGAATGTACAAGTGGATGTTCTGGTGCACTTTTCCCCATTCTCAAGGAAATGGACAGAAAACATCAGGAGGATTTCTTGGATGATCATTTATTCCAAGCCCATGCAAACAAGTCTTACTGCCATTTCTTCAGGGTATTCCTTCAAATCAGGAATATGTTCCCCTGCCCCCAAAGTTTCAGCAGTTGAAGTTAGAAGGGAGAAGGATAAAATCCTTTAGTTTCAAAATTTTGGCTAGAATATTCAACTTTCAGGAAATGATATTACCTGTTCTGGGACATTGGCAGATGTAAAAATTGGCAGATGTAAAAATTAAATTGATATACAAATTGCACTTGATGTTGGGTGAGTTTTGGTGAAGTGTATAAATGGTCTAAGTTCTTATAAGCCCAAATCTAGGTGAGTTGTATTATAGTATACCTTTCAAAAGGCCCGTTAATGTTGAAAATGTCCTTTACAGGTAAGAACTCTTTGTTGCAAATATCATAATTTGTCTTAGCTGGTTAAAAACAGTCTAGACTAAAAGACAAGGCAAAAGATGTCTATGGGGATTCTCAGTCATCCAGGTCATGTTTGTCCCAAAGGTGCTTTTTTCAAAAGGCAACTGGGCTTTCTTTGTTTTTCCTTGAAAAAGCACTTTTGAAAAAGTACCTTTGGGATGAGTCAAAAGAACTTTTTATAGTAATCAGTAACTTAAAATAGAATAATAATTCCCACTGCAAAATCATAAGCATCCATTTGCACAATAAAAAGTAAGTTGTGTGTGGATGACATAACAGTGAAGGTAAAAGATAATTTCAGATCCTGGAAGGCTTTCTATGCTGTGGAATCCTCCTAAATGGTTCACTTCCTTTGGGAGCCATCTCAGGACTCTGATATGCTCTGTAAAATCACATATAAATGCCTATAAAAGTTATAGAACACCTCCAAATGTTGAATATCTTTGATATTCCTTGGGAATGCCAAGGCAAGAATTGGGTTTAACATAATTGGATTCATCTAGATGGCTCTTGGAGAAATTCTGTGGTCCAAATGCTCAAGGACAGACAAATGAAAGGGACATTTTCCCAGCTTAGTATCCAGCCTGTTTGTGAAATCTTTGTAGAATAGTCCTGACAAGCTTAGGATGGGCTGGTGGAGTTACAGAAAAAAATGAACTTTATCATGACCTTCCATCACATTATTGTTATTATAAGCCCAGTTTAGTCAAAATACTTGCCCTTTGCATTCATTCTAACAGATCAGAAATAAATGAACTCTAAATCCCTAATGGTTACAGAGTTCAAAAGATTGAAGTCATCAGCTTTTCTCAGAAACCAATATTTCTTCTTGACAAAAAGAAAGTGTGTGTGTGTGGGGGGGGAAGCCAATGGGCAAAGAGTCTAATAAATCCTTTTGGTAATTGTCACTGATAAAATGCTTTAAACAAGTTGACTCCTGTGCAGATGTAGGATATTGGCATTTAGCAGGAATCTGAGTTCCAGGATGTAAAACAGTGTAATCTGGAGATAAGTATGGCCCCAACCCTATTGGCCTTTCATAAGTCTTTGAAGTCACCTTATTTTATGTGCAGTTATCTGCAAAAATATGCATAGCTGCAAAAACAGAATTCTTTGTCCAAAAGACCCATGACAAAAACTTATCTGATTACTCAGTAATACCAGTACAGAAATATGCTTAGGGCTGCATTGTTTCCCAAGAAACAAAGAATGGTACTTATTTGATCATATTCATACTTAAAAATTAAATTAAAAGTATAAAGTGGCAATTCTATAGGCAACATTGAGAAATAATATTGTGAAATTATGCTGAGGTCATCTCCTATACTATATATCTGCTTTGAAGGCAATCCTTCCTTTTTGCTAATTTTTAATAAAATGTCACCATATAACATCTGATACAGAATACTCAGGATGTTTTTGAAGAACTGAAATGGCTATCAATACAAATGAAAAGAAAACCATATCTTTATAGAATCTATTGAAATATAGCTTATTCCTTTTTTGGTTATAGATATGTTTGTATGTGTTTTCACATGGAAGCATTCATGTTCATCCCTTATTAGTTTTTTTTAGTTATTAATCTTGAAACCGTAAAATGGCACGTAATGCAAATATGTGCACTTCTTTTGAGGGAGTAATAATTTTCCCTATTATGAGTCATACTGACAATCTGAAATCTTATTCTGACAATACACAATGAACAAATTTCACTGTAGACTCACTTCACATGTTATTATGGGAGTGATTTCCATATTATCGGGCCTCATACTACATATCTGTCATCTATAAAGATCTATACAGCTTGGCTGATGTAGAGAAAGAAAATGGTTGAGAAGAAAACTGGGTTATGTGCCACTGCGGATATCAAGAAGAATAAAAAAAGAATTCAGGATAGTGCTCATATGCTTACTTCCTCATTACCATTTTAACACTTGAGTTTACACTTTCCTTTTAATGGAAGAGTTAATAAGAGGGCAGTATCTTCTTTTAAAAATAGAATCCCCAGACCTAGAAATAGAGAAAATTGCATTTTAACCCATTTTAAAGCTCTTTTTTACTCCTTAACCCACTTTAAAATTCTAAGATGTCTATTTCTTCTTTGATTCTAATACTGTCATTGCCCAGAGCTTGCTATTGCTCCTTTTAAAGTAGATAATCTCAGTTCTCATTATTTCATCATGTATCCACATAAATTACTGTTTATTTTTGTCTATCATACCTAAATCAAGATGACCAAAACCTATCATTGCACATATAGAATCTCATTTAATAAACTGTCCTTGAGCAATCAGTGCAGTGGACATCAAAATAATGGTACGGCTTTCTCAGGCATTCCCATGTAATGATTGGCATATTATTAAAATGCATGTAGAGTTGCACCTTGGGATGAGGAGTTGGGGATGGGAGAAATGATCAATAAATGGCTGTAGATGTAGACATACATTTTTTTTGTATGTGAAAAGCATGCAAAGATCTGCTTTGTAAGTTGAGTATATAATAAGAGAACTCATTCATGAATAACTTCCACAGAAGTGCAAATAGCTTTTATTTTTGAACAAGGGTCTGTCATACTGAAGATGTTGCTTTCAAAAATATGGCAATATTAAGGGTGTAGGATTGAAATTTCATTAATATAAAATTGTAAAATGACACGATGACAAAAATGTGAGGAGCCTGGGACTTCCAGGAAAGAAATGGCAAACTGAAGATGGCCCCACAATCACAGTGGAAAGAAAAGCTGGTGAATCATCTCTGGTCAAGGAGATGATTTGAGATGTCCCACAAGTGCTCCAGATAGTTGCTTCTCACAAGGAAACCCAATTTAGAGCTCTTGGAGAAGAAAGAAAAGCTATCTTGTTCAAACCACCGTTGTGCCTTTAAGAACACTAGGTTAGGATGCTTTCTTTTGCAATCACTTTCAGAACTTGCATGTTAACTTTTTTTTTTTTAGCTATTAAGAATGTTTGGATGGACAAGACTGAAAACACCAGGTGGGTTTCCTTCAATATTTAGTGCAAGAAGTGATAAACACAAGCTTAAGGATTAAAAAAAATAAACAGTAAAAGGTTGATTAGAACTTTGATTTTGGAAAGTTAAAAACAGGCTACTGTAAGAGACCAGATGGATTTGGAATAAGATTTTGGAATTAATTAAAGAATCCTTCCCACAGACGAAATTCTTGTTTTTTAAATTCTCTTAAATAAAAAAACATGATAGAATGGTATTTTGAAAGATGATGTCAAGTAACCAGAAGAAACTAAAGATTACAATTAAAGGAGAAGAACAGTTAAATCTGATTAATACTGTGCATCTTAAAATAAAATATTTTAATTAAAGGTTATTTTTAATCATGAAGTTAATGTGTTTAAAAGATATTACAAGTTTTCTCTGATAAAATTGAGACTGATTTGAAGATGGAATTAAAAATGACAGGTTATAAGAATAATATGGAAAAAGAGGCTATATTGGACATACAAAAGAAACTGACTAATGTCTTAATTATTAAAAGGGATGTATAAATAACAGACTAAGAGAATGACTTGGAAAAGTTTCTTGCATTGGATTTATAGAAGAGGCTTATTAAAGCTTTGAATAATTTTGTGAGCAGGGACAAAGAAAAGTTGAAAAGAAATCAAGTTGTAGAACATTATTTGAAGGGACTAAAGATTAAGATTGTGAAAAGAAAGAGAAAAGAATAAAAAGTTGCTTTATTTAATCAAGGTTAAAATAGATACGTTGTTATCTTTGGTAACACTTCATGATATTTTGCTGATCAGGATTGAAACAACAAGACTTTAATGATTTGTTCATAAAGAGATTGGATATGGAAAGAAGAAATGATTTGTTGTATTTTAAGAGAAGGTGATAGATTACTAAAATTTGCTATACTTGTGATGAAGGGGAAGTCATTTCTTTGTATGTTTCTTTTTTTCCCTTTACTATATACTTATTTTTTCTTTCGTATTTTGTATTTTTTCTGCATTTTTTTATTCTTTCTTTTTTAATTGTATTAGTTTTTAATATTTGTAATTGTAATTTTAATAAAATTACTATAGAAATGAAATGCGAGGAGTCTGAAGTAGCTTTTTCTTCTTCTTTAAACTGACTGAAAGAATCAGTTAATCAGCTGGGAAGACCGTCAAAGTATATAACGGCAACAATCAATGATATTGTCCAGAAAGAAAAGTTACATAGTTAGGCAAAGTTAATAGTGACACTATGTGTTTGCTAATTAAAAGCTTTTTACATTCTCCAATCTCGTACAAAAAAAATTTTCAACAGAAATCCTGCAAACACATTTATTTTTTTTATTGATTCAAACAGAAGAAATCTCAAAGTTATCGCTAAGGCATTGTTTTGAACTATATCTTAAAATTTAACAGAAATGAGAGTGCAATTACTTATTACAAACGTTAGCAGGATATAGTATTTCCCTCCCTCATTTCTTCATTTTTTTTCCATCATCAGTACTTTTGAACCCATGATAGAAAATTTGAAATTTGTAATGGAAAACAGGCGAAATATTTTAAAATGGGATAGAAACTAAAGGATATGGCTAGGAATTCCAAACAACAATTTAAATGTACTGGACATAGCATTACATTTTAAGAAGCTGTGATCAGATTCATGTCATTTCTATGACAAGACACAGTAAAATAATGATACATTAGGTGAATTGATACTTAATTGAAATGTGGATACATTATTAGAAAATCTAGAATGGGTAACACCCATTTATCATATAAAACTTAAACACAAAACAGGAAACCACAGTTTGGAACAAAGGGGCCAAGTCAGCAAAGAAGTGAGGTAAGACTGTATACTCTCCTCTTATTTATTCAGTCTATTCAGTCATGATGAATATATATTTACAATCTGGATGAGAAGATCAGCATGGTTTTAAGACTGGAAGAAGAAATATCAATAACTTGCACTGTCTTGATGACACTACTCTGAAAGCAAAAATGAAAATGATCTGCAAGCTCTAGTAATGAAAGTCCAAGAAACGACTTGTGGGGAAAAAATGGCACTAAGATTAAAAATAGACCAAACTAATGAGAGCAGTTGCAGTTGACAATGAAGGAACTGAACTGGTGGATAGCTTCTGCCTTTAGGATCAACCATCAACCAGCAGTCAAGTAACATGCTGCATACTAGGACTTTGTAGGATACAAATTAAGGAAAACATATTCAGATGCCAGGATGGGTTAACAAAGATTATTGTATAGGCAATGGTTTTCCTTATGGCATTGTCTGAGAAGGGAAGTTGGATTTGTGAAGAAGCAAGTTTGAAAAAGTATTGATGTTTTTGAATTTTTGTATTGGAAAAGATTCCTGAGGATATAATGAATAGCCAAGAGAGCAAACATGTCTATCACAGAACCAATCAATCCACTCTTCTCATTAGAAGCACAAACAATCTGGCTCAAATTATCATATTTTGGACACATTATAGGAAGAGTTTATTTATTAAATTTATTGGTTGTTATCCAAAGTAATTCTAGGCGACTTACAATACAATAAAAATGTAAGAACAATTATAAATATAAAAATAATTTAAAAATTATAAGAATTAAATATGGTCTAAAAATCAAAGGCTCGAGTGGAATGGGTGATTTCTATGTCATTGCACCAACTCTCTCTAACCTAGATCATCTCCATTAGGGCCAAGCCAATCAGTAGAGTTAGGTTGACGGCCCTTCTGGAAGGTCAGAAGGGTGGGAACAGATCTCACCTCTGGCAGCAAGTTGTTCCAAAGGGTGGGGACATGGCAGAAAAGGCTTTCCTAGATCCTACCAACCAAAATTCCTTGGCTGAAAAATCCCCTTCTGCTAGGATGAGTGGGGCAGGTCAATTCCATTGGGACAAGACAATTCCTCAGATATCCTGGACCCATGTCATAAGGACTTTTAAAGATGATAACAAACAATTTGGAGCTAGAAGCAGATCCATAACCAGTACAGCTCACGTAATAGTGGTATTACATGTGTCACTCTAGAACCCCCAGTATTGTCCACAAGTTTTGAACCAATTGTAGCTTTCTACTACTCTTCAAGAGTAGTGCCATGTAGTTCCATTGTGTAAGGAGGAAGGAAATAATAGAATGACTAATAATAAGGTGAATTGTATTAACTGGAGCAATAATGGCACACCATTGGAAGATTTACAGTGAGGTTGGGGACAGATCATTTTGGAAAAGGTCTATTTATGTAGTTGCTAAGAGCTGACAATGGTTTGCATAATCTGCATAATCAATCAAAAACAATCTACAGTATTTTTAAATGATAAATTCATTTACCAAAGAAAGCTTAAGCTGATTCAGATTGGAAATCTGAGCTAACTAACTATAACTGAATGATTAATTGATGGCACTGGTTTAATTTTTTAGACATGCATAGTCTGCTTTTATTTTCCTGGGTATGGACATGTACTTTTATAGACTTAGGATTCTTTCTATCTTGGAAAATTATTGAATGCATTTGTAAATTACATAGAATATTTTTCCAAAATGAACTCTCTGTAGTTTTTCTAAGTATTTTTGCTTCAAGTTTTGTTTTTAATATATGAAATCCAGGGGTGGGCTGCTACCGGTTTGCCCTGGTTCAGGTGAACTGGTATCTAATTTTATGGCTGGTTTGGCAAATGGGCAAATCCCACCCCTGGCTGGGGGGCCCGCCCCCCCCCCCCCCCCCCCCCCC
>JANHJO010004316.1:67095-77341 GCA_032468235.1 Pseudoxyrhopus heterurus
ACAAATTCTACCTACAAATTTCAAAAACATTTATCATCTTTTTGTTCATTCATATATAATCATCATAGCAGCCGAAACATCGAACAGTATTGATTTTATGGAGTCTAGTACAGAAAGGAAACCAACATTTTCAAACACCATTTAGCAACCTGATGCTATAATATATATACACTCATTAAACAGATAACAGTTCATTTATAGACATTTGTCTATAAAACCATATAGCACATATTATACTCATTGCATTAGGGTATTTAATGTCTACTAGTACACTAATAAGAAAATTCTAACTATGCTATATAAACCAAATTCTTAGAAACGTGTATTCATCACACCAATATTAAAGACTGCTTTACGTTTGTTAAATATGAGATTACATTTATTGGGAAGCTATTCATAAAAGCTCTTTGGAATCAAAGAGGATCTTTACTTGAGCCCAATAAGTTTTGAGCAGAGGAAAAAAAATATTGTTTAGAGCCTGAGTATAACTGCAATAAATAAGGGCATGGAATTAAATATGGGGCTTCTACTGATAACGTTAAAGGGAGTGTGAATAAATTTCATTTGTTTTCCTAATAAGTTTTAAGTTTATAAAAGAGGGTTTATAAAAGAGGGAGGCATACATTTAGCTTCTACTGAGGTCAGCAACTTATGACTCTAAGAACATATGTGTCTCTTGACCTAATTGCATATATTTGGTGATCTAATTTCAAATGCACTTTGGAAGCAATAAATTCAGAATGCTTAGACCTTTCTTTCCATTCAAGAATTATACAACTGAAATGGACCACAGAGGAAATTCAGTCCCACCCACTGCTCAGTGCAGCATCTATGACAAGTGAGCTTCCAGACCTAGTGAAGGAGAATTTACTACATAATGAGGTAGCCTATTCTGATATTCAGATAGCTTCTGCATTGAGGCTTACAGCTCATACAGTCAGGACGTTTTTCCTGATCTTTAGCCTTAAGCTCCTTGTTGTTTTAATCCATTGGTTCTGGTCCTGTGGTTTGGAGCAATATAGAGAAATATATTCTCTCTTTGAAGACTGGTGCCATTTCCCTTTGATCATATTTTCTATAGGATAAACTTACCCAGATACTTTAAACATTCCTGCTAGGGTTTGATTTCCGGACTCTTCACCATCTTGGTAGTCCACCTCTGAACTTGCTCCAATTTGTTATTCTCCTTTTTGGACTGTGGTGACCTGAACTGAACAATGGTACTCCAAACAGATGGATCAATTACTACCACAGCAACTTAGGGGACAAGAGGAAAAAAACAAGAGAAAGGAGTATGGAAAGATTCAATTGTGGTTTGGGGCTACCCACCACTTGTCCCAGTTTTGCCTGCTTCAATATTGTCATGTGGGCTGAACAGATTCTTTTGAGGAAATGCAACTTTTGAAAGAAAAAGTTACAAGGGAAGTTATTTTGGAGTTGGGTAAGACTTATATGCATCTCTTCTTTTTTAGAAACTAAGAAAGAACAACATGATATAGTCGTACTCACCTTCTTAGAGCTTCTTCCTCAAAAATATCCAAATTGCATCCCACTTCTACCCTTAAAGTAGTATAAATCACAAATTGCTATTAGTTGCCAAGTTTATAAAGGTTGTTAGAGAAACTCCCCAGGAGTAAAAAAAATCCATGGTTTTCTGGCTGCAGAAAATGGCAAGAGCATTCATTTTGCACACCATTAAAAACACAGATGTAATATCCTTGCAGGCCTTTGGAAAGAGGCAATCACTGAACCAAATATCATATAAAACAAAAATGTGGCTTATCTGGTTTGGTCTGTGAGAATCTAGTAATTGTTATTCAACAAGCCTTGGTTAAGAACAAGTTATGACAAAAACCTAGCCATTGTGGTTTGTAAACTATTGCTGATGACTTGTCCTGGCAGATGGATGCAGCTAATGTTCAATGAGCTACAGTTAAAAAAAACAATGATTTGTCACAATGTGTGAACTAATCCAGTATGTGGTTTGTAAAAGGATGGGAGCAACTAAAAGTCATAGATTTAACTCATTTTCTAACTGGTAATAGTGACACAAGAAACTAAAATTCTTATCACTCTCCTCCTCCTTCATGAATGGAAGATCCTAACTTTAAATATGTGACACAAAAAAGACTTGTCTTACTTGCTACTCTTACTTCACTTCCATCTGCTGATGCAATAATGTATTTTTTTTTCTAAATTTGGAGAGTTTCTGTAATGGAATACTAACCAATGTGTCTAAGCTTTTATCAATCTGACAGGTATGTTAGACAATAATTCATATTACCCAAGCCAGTCAAAGACTCTGCTGGATGTGGATGAAGAAAGCCATGAATCAAGTTATCTGGATGATACAAAACTGTAGAATGCTAACCCACCTAATATAAAACATGGGAAAATTCAGGGTAGAATGTTGGCTCATACACTGCAAAAATCACAGAGTATTGACAAGGCAGAACGCAGAATAGACAAGCTTGGCAGGTTACAGACAACAATTGTTGTACTTCTAATCAATCTTCTCATCTCCTCCATTACTAACTTTTACTCCCTGTTGGAATATAAAATTCAAAAGCTACACATGAGTCCATGTGTCTGTGATTAGTAATTAGGTGAAGATCATCAGTTGGAAGCTGGGGACCTAAGGGAGAATTCAATACTTGCTTCAGCCATGTTTATTAAACTCCTACAGTTTTTTATCCTCCTCCTATCATCCTTAAACTAGAAAAAGGACTTATTTTCTAAACCTGGTTTCAATCTGTTTCTTTTAACTGCTTACTACTTCCCTAACTTTACATTCATTACTAAATTTCAAACATAACACTAAGTCCAATATGATTTGTTTTATTTTGGTTCAGTACAAACCCAGTCACTGTGATTGATTTATTAAATTATAGTTAAATGAACATTGGTTTACTGTGTTGTGTGACTTTCGGGAAGAAGAGAAAGAACAATACTCCTCAACACAAGGAGTCATGCAGTGCTTGGGCAGAATTCAACATTCAATATTTCCATATTACTATCTTATTGTTTCCTATAGAAATGAATATCAGTTATTAATATCCAAGGCTACATTTACATCTATTGATCTGACTCCTCAAATCTATGTAAGGTATACTTTATTTAAATTGTTCTCAGAATAAAATGAAAATCATTCAGATATGAAACAGCAAATCTATATTTCACACTTTATTTGCATAGCCCTCTTCTAACTCACTTTTCTAGCCATTTTGGAGTACTATTGCAACTAGTTTACTCTGAGAAGGGATCTGGGACAAGTTAAATGGCCAATTTACTCAATCTCAATTTTTGTACTGCTACAAAAATAGTCAGTCATATAGGTTATGTCTTTTTTTAACCCTTTGATTAGAAATGGAGAGAAGCCTACATTTCTGGTGGACTGTATCTAGCATTCATGTTTGACCTCTCTGTTAAATATAATGAAATGTTGGGAAGGTATGTAAGAAAAGAACACTGAAATATTGAAGTAACACTGGGGAAAGGAGGATGGTCAGGAGAATGCTGGGAATTGAGCATTTTATACATTTAAACTTGGTGAAACCCATGTGCCCACCAAGATTTAACATAACCACTGCCTATAGCAATTTATTCTATGAGCAGCATATAAATCTTTGAGTCATTCATTCTTGTTGAACTATTGCAGAAATATCATTTTTGGCATCCATAGGTGAAACAGAAAAAAATATCTAGAAACCTTATTATTCGCAATCAGTATTGATACTACTATGCTAAACTGACTATCTAGCATTAAGACAGCTTCTTCTATTCTTATCACATTATTATTATTATGATTATTATTTCCATTTTATATTTAGAAAGAAAATTCTAACTATATTACTTGTGACTGAACTGAGATTACAACTTGTATAAATCCCAGCACCCCATTCACAGGATCAACCTGGTGGTGATTACTTCCCATCTCTCAAATTTTATCGCCTCATCTTACCAAAACACAAAAATAATTTTCTACATCCATGAGAAACAATACACACAAATAATTTGGCTCTTCAAAAGATTCTTAGGTTCTATGAATAATTACAATGAAATTTAATAGATTTCCCATCCATCTGCATATATTTCTATCTCAATCAGTGTTTTCAACATCTATTTTATTAACTTTAAAGAAATGCTCAATAAACTCTTTTTTCTAAGGTGATGAACTAACTTAACCATGTGCATTTTTAAAAAATGTACAAAACCTTTTATACTATAAGGAACTAAAATCTGATTATTATTACACTTGCATTTACACCATTAATTTTAGAGATGTGTTCTAGTATCACCTTTCTGTAAACAAAATATACTGTCTTTCCTCAAACTGACAACAAAACTGCACATAATCCTTTCATTAAATCTACTAAATAAGCTGTATCAAACATAAGAATATTTTTGCCATAGACATGCAACATTGCTATATCATTATACGATATCTCCCTAAAATTAGTGCCTTACATTCAATATGCACAAAAGAACACTGAAAAATACTGTTAATATTGCATCAGAGAATAAAAACAATATTTTACACCTAAGCATTAGTAGACACTAAGTTTTTTCATTAGAATAAACTAGATTTAAAGTACATGCAAACCTGGACAGTATGCATAAAAATAACATAATTTATATATTACAGTCACATATTGTTCTTTGTCAACATACAAAATAGTTATAGGAATTAAAGAAAATAAAGTATTTACATACCGACTTGGAGTGATGAATCTGGCTTTTTCTTCCATATCAGAGGAAACAAATAGCCTGAAAACACCCCCTCCCGCAATTAGCAATGCTCATCAATCTCTCCCCACCTACAAAAATATTAATTATCTTCTTGGATCTCAAAGCTCAGGTCTCCTGCTCCTGGATTACATGCATATTAATAACATGGAACACTTCTTGGCAGCCCTGTAGAACAGTTGGGGGAGGGGGGAACCCATTTAGCTACTCATTTCTCACCACGTGTCTCTTCTAAAAATCGTTAGGCTGATTCCTGATCCATACTATTTGACAATTTTCTGTGCAATAAACTAGAAATAGTGCTGGGGAGTCCTACTCCCCATATCATATCATAACATATATTTGGCAACCATACTAACTACTGATTGCCCATGAAGATCCTAGGCCTACAAGTCCTTTTATCCTAAGAAGGGGAAACTGGGGCAGCCTCTAAAACTCCGAACTATGGGAAAGAAATAAAAAGATAATGCTACCTGTCTGGTCTCTCCCCCCCCCCACATTGCACCATCTCCACCCTTTCCATGATAAAGAAAGAACTATTTTTCAGTAGTAGTTTTTAACAGGTTTCAAAGGTAAAGCAAGGAGAGAAGGAAATAAAGTATTCAATGCTTAGGTTAGTGAGAAGCTCAGAATCTCTTCATAGGGAGAGATTCCAGGAGAAATAGACACATAAAATGATGTACATATTAAGGGGTTATATTGTGAGCAGAAAGACATGTGGACAAAAGAAAAAAGCATCTCCCAATAAAACACTACACGTCCTGGGAAGAGGAAAGGGATGCATTCAGCAATAGAGCTGACAGTGTCAGTTAAATAAATCTGGTTGAAAGAGAAAAAAAAAGAGCCTTGGCAGAAACATGTTGATGAGAGAGGAAATGCACCCAGAAGTCATACCGATGTGAGAAATGGATGATATGGACATGCAGGGGTTGAACAGGAATGCTTGGGGTGGAGGATGTGCTAGTGGGACTTCATGCAGAGGCAGGATCAAGCATGCAGGACAGTGTTTGCTATTGCCCTTTCTCAAGTGTAAGTAATTACTGCGGCCTAAGTATTGGTACTGAACAGCTTCCCCACCCCCATAGAAAGGATATGGCCATTCGGTGATCTTTTTGGCGTATTTCCTCACCACGTTGTCTTCGCTGAAGAGGAAGAGGGAGCGGTTGACAGTCAGACAGCTCTGCCGAACAGGAATGGGGTTGTAGAGTGCCATGGTACGGGCTCGCTGGGCCATCGACTGTTTATATATCCTCTGGGCCCCTGGGGGACCACCTTGCCGAACGCCCCCAGCACCCCGGCCACCTCCGCCGCCTGCTGTTCCAGTGCCAGCTCCCCCTGAACCTCCTGCCCCATAGCGGGCTGGCACCTCATCTCCAAACCGAGCCATCCTGCAAAGAGCAAAGGGCCGGGGGTTATGCTGCTGAGGATGTTGCTGGAGAGAAGAAGCTCATCGCATCCCATCGGCTGCTGTCGATGCTGCTGGGGAGCTTGCAGCAGAGGGAGGGGGCACTCAGGCAGGAGCACAGCCAAGGAAAGCAGCAGAGGTCCTGGACATGGTCACTCGCACCTCCCTATGTAGGATGGAAATGATGTACAAATTCTCTCCACCTCTACCTAAATGACTGCAACTGGGGAGGGGGGGACACACCCCAAGAAGAAGAAAAAAATAACTCCAAATAGTAGATTGCAGTTAACAGGGAAAAATGCAGCAAACTGCAACGAAAAAGATTCAATGCACCCTCAATTAAAAATATTTCAATTAAAAAAAGACATTGCCTTTGGGAGATGAAAAGAGGGGGGGGAGAATTAAATTAGTGGCAGCAGTACCTCTATCCTACCAAGGAAGGAAAAATACAATTAAAGAAAATGAATGCACCAATTCCTCACTCCTACTTCTATATTCAAAGCCCGAAGGGAAATAAATTGAAATAAAAATAAAAAGACACCATCAAAATTAGCCTCACATAGACTCAGTACTTCAGTTCAATTTAATGAGAAAAATGCAGGCTTCCTTTATACTGAGCAGGTTGGCAAATATCCGTGCTCAAAAAAAAAGGGGAAAAATGATATAAAATATTTCTATCAGATTTACGATATCACTGTACTTGCCTCTCCATCTCACAAAACAATGCACTGTAAAAAAAAAACAATAATTGTTCAAAAAAAGAAAGGCAAAAATAACTTACAAATATACACACCAAAACAAAAATCAAAACAAAACAAAAATCCTAAAACCAAAATAAAAGCACCCCCCCACCCCAAGGTTTGTTTTCACTTTAGTTCCATCCTGCTATCTTCAGCACTGTCCAAGATCTGAAGGTGAAAGGGGTTTGGGCTCCCTTTAAGCTGCTGAAGCTGTAGGATATTCCTCCCCCCTTGCTATCCAGCGGTCTCTGCTTTCTCTTTTTTTTCACCCGGTGTGACTGCGTGTATAATTTTCTCTGTGTGTCAGTTTTGCTTCATCTTGGAGCTGAATGCAGCAAAGAAATCCTGTAAAATCCAAAAATGAGAGAGACAAGAGAAGTAGTTTTCATCCAGCATCTACTCATAAGGGTTCCCTGGTTGCTGCAATGTCTAGTATTTTTTTCTGCCTGTATTCTTCTTCTCCTTCTTCCTCTTCCTCCTCCTCCTCCTCCTCTTCCTCCTCCTCCTCCTCCTCCTCCTCGATAAGCTAAAATAAGACTGGTGCTACGGAGGCAGGCAGGCAAGCAGGCAGGCAGGCAGAGAAATGAAAAAAAAAAAAGAAAAGGTCTGATTCACTGGCAGGTTCAGCTCTAATGTGCAGCAGTGGATCGATTTAATGCAAGCACAGAGCATCCCAAAGCCTCAGTCAGGCTTGGCACATGATGGTCTGGAACCAATAGCAGGGGCTATAGCCAAACCAAACCCATCTCAATTTATACAAGGAGAGAAACACACACACACACACACACACGTATGAACATCCTGCATACAAATGATATTTCTCCACAATCTATACCATAGCATATTAGACTGATGTCAGCTCTCTGCTGTAAGCTCAATTTTTCCATTGGAATGTAGATACCTGAAAACTGTATGTACCCCTTTTCCCAAAGACAGGTTTGTTTTATATTTTAAAAGGTCAGAATGGGATTGTCTTATTTTATACCAGATTTGTGTAGCTATTGTCTATGCATGCTGGTAAAGGCAAATAAAGTTAGCAAGAGGAGAGAGAGGAGAATGCTACAATTGAAGTGTTCCAGGACAATACTGGAGACTACACAAGCCGTGACCTGTTGGGTCACCATTTCAGAAATATTTACCTACTTAAACTGAGAACAGAATGACCACAGGCAGGCAAAACAGTGGTGGGAATGGGAAACACCTCTGACTTCCTGCTAGCTTCCCCACTGATCTTTCTTGGAGGAACTTGGCAGGGAGCACTGCAAATGACTATCACGTGACTGCAGCTGCACTGAAGCAGCCACAATTTTGCCAAATTACAATCCCACAGGAGTAATGGTCCTAGAATTTTGATGCATTCTTTAAGTTAACCCATTTGAGATACACTGATTAAAAAATTGTTGCCCTATGATGCATCGTTTTGCCTGATTGAAGGTTACAGACAAACACTGAGAGGTTTAGTCATATGTATATGTGTGTGTGTTTTACACACACACACACACACACACACACACACACACACACACACACAGGGTATGCTAATACAGTGACAATCTGCAAGGTAGTATAATTTTTAGGAGTCTAAATGTCCTTATAAATGTTAATGTACACATAAAAAAAATGGACACCTCCTAAGGCAAAAGCATGGGAATGTATATTGATTATATGTGCAACAGATTTCATAAACTGTAGTGGGCAAAAAGCTGAGATGCCCAACCAAATAAGAGACGTGACAATCCTCCTCCTCATCAGCAGCAGCATCCAAGCCGTTTCCCCTCAGGTGCAGAGTCCACTTTTCAGGTCAACAAGCGCCATTTTGCATAATCAAATGCAGCATCCAGGTCCAACTGGGCATTTTTCATGTCCACATTTATTGTATCTTGCCATCTTTGCTTCAGTCTTCCACATGGGTGCTTGCCATCTAAATTAAATTGGAAGCGATGTAGTCAACAGTGTAGGGTGCTCCTCATAGAACACGACCATACCACTATAGGTGTTTCTCCCACATTTTCTTTCTTTGACAGTGTCCATTTGCTTCTGAACTGTGCCATTGCTGATATGGTCAAGGAGAGAAACACCTAATGACCAATGAAGCATGATCTGCATGGTGTGTAAAGTGTGCTCAATGCATTTGATGCCTGGCCAGCACTCAGCACTATATAGAGCTGCTAGGCACACCATTGTTTTAAACATCTTCGATTTTAGATGGACTGGCATGCATCGATCATAGAGCATACTAGTGATCTCCCATTGTAACCATGCTTTGTTCACTCTGGTGTGCACTTCGTCTTTCATGCTGTCATCACTTTCTAGACACAGACGTGACAATCAATTTATTAAAATTGGTGTTCCAGTATCATCTTTTATACAAAAATAAAAATACCAATTAATTCTACCTGCTAGATTCTGAGCTCGGTTCTCTGTGTGTAAATCATCATCATCACTATTGTGGACTCCATGTTTAGTTGTCCCCAAAATGATCTTACAAAATTACATTACACAGATAGCAAATGAATAAATTCAGCAAATCTGAATTCATAAATACATTGCCTTAAATATTAGAGTATCACCTATAGGTCATCACAAATGTTTATTTCACAGATATGTGATATTAAGGAAAAAGCCTGCGGAGTTGAGCCACAGCACTCAAATAGCTCTAATGCTTGGCCTTAGTTTTACAGGGAATAATGTAATGGTGTCTATTCAATAGATGGTGGCATTGTTACCTTTAACATGTAGCTATTTTTTAAGCAGTCTGTTCGATGTCTTCTTTCTCTATTCTCTTACTAATTTGTCACATCAATGTATTTCATCATATGGTTTTGTCTTCTATAGTACATTTTTCTGATAGTTACAACAGTACAATCCTATTTGTTATAGCATGGCAAAGATACCACCCATAATTTTTCTATTAGTAGTCCCATAAGAAAAAGATTTTAATTAAAATATCATCAAGGAAGGTTTTTGTACAATCAGAAGAAATACTGATCATTCTTATTGCTGTATAAAGTGATGGGGCCACCAGATTTTCTGATTGCATAAGGCTGAGCAAAGCAAGACCTACAGTGTTAAAGTGCTGTCTGCTATGTGATGTGGACTGTGACAGAATCAAAGGTACTAGGTATCACAATTGTAATTGTAAGTCTCAATTTCTCTTCTCTCGCTTGCTCTGTCCCCTCTCCCTCTCTCTTCTTTCTCCATTTTCTACCATGGATTTATCATATTGAGAAACCAACATGATAGTCAAGGTGTCTTTTCTTAAACAAACAAGAAAAAGCAAGTAAAGAGGAAGGACGAAAGGAAAGAAGGAAAGAAGGGAGGGAGGGAGTCTGGTATTGCCACATGATTCACAATT
>JANHJO010004316.1:93591-106065 GCA_032468235.1 Pseudoxyrhopus heterurus
ATGCTGGGCTGGAAAATTCTAGACGTCATAGCACACATAGCTGAAGAATACTCAAGATGTAGAAGACTGGGTACTATTGAGTACATTAACTGCCATAGTTATTGTCAGAATAACTTCAATCCCAGTTGCACCACAAAATTCTGTCTTCAGTTGCTGACTACTTCCACCTCCCCCAAGGTCACCAGAATAGATTTTTCATCTTCTTGAGGCTTATCCATGTGCTTTTCTGAACCCAAGCACCTGTTCTCTCCTGAACATACTTATGGAGATACCCTCGGTTCAAGATATCAACTCCATTTTCATTAGTTGTCCCACTAAAAATACAAATTATCACAAAACGTTGCATCGATCAAACATCATTAATGTTTTTATAAAAATATATGATTTTAGTCCATTTAAATGTAAAAAAAGAGGGGAGATGAGTGAGGCAGCATATAATAAATTGACTTTCATCTGCCTTGAAAACTATGTAATTCTCTCTGTATTATAAGATTTTGTTTCTTTGTATTATAGAGAACAATTATCATGTTTATATTGAAATGAAATTGTAGAAAGAAAAGTCCTTAATATCATACTCAACAAACTAAAAGCAACCTATTAGACTTCTTTCAGGAAAGAACTTGTACACTGTATTATTTTAACGGCTTTCTGTATAAGCTGAAAAACTCCTTTCTACAAATCAGTTTGTGGAGAGGATATCAGTGCCATCCAGTGGATTTACAGAAAATTGTCCTAAGATGAACGTGAAAAAGAAAATAGAAAAATTCTAAGCAGGACTTTCATAATCTAGAGTCCAGATGCTTTGAACCTATCACTGATCAACATGAAATTTATTCAGACTGGCTGAGAATCCTGGGTGCTGTAGTCCAATGCATCTGGAAAGCATTGGACTTGGGGACGGTCTAATCGTGTTTACTTTACTTATTTATCAAAATTATATGGTTGCCCATTTCATACAAACCAATTCTGGGCAGCATACAATAAAACCAACAATATAACATTTAACAAAATCAGATTAAAACAATGAAACATTTGTATGCTATGGTGATGTCATGTGGTTCTAATAGTCGGTTGGTGGTTTCTGAGATGTTTTTGACAGTGTTGTCCTTTTTACAGCTTGTGATGGTTATGCAATATTGGGTTGAGTAGTCTGGTACTTTTTTGATGACATTGTGAGGATATCCATTTTGTTAAAGAATATTGTACAGATGATCTGTTTCCTTTTTCTGCTGTTCAGGGTGGCAGCAGTGTGTTTGTGCTCATCGAAATAGAGTTCTTACACAGCTTCTCTTGTGGGAGGTTAGGTTATTACTTTGGTAGTGGAGCACTTGATTGGTGTGGGTGTTTTTCAGGAAAACTTGTGTTACATGTTTGCCATCGTAGTCTCTGTTGATAAGGATATCCAAGAAGGATAGGGACATTATAGGACACAAACCAACTAAAGCCCTCTAAAACATCCTAAGTAAACCAAAAGATCCAACAGCCCCAGAAAAAAAAACCAAGGCTCATCTACAATATACAGTGTAACAACTGAACAATCACTACCTAGGACAAACAGGCTCAACACATCCATAAACACCAACTACCAAGACCACTTCCACCAACACTGACAGGGCAAGCCACTAGAATATAAACTGAGAGCAAACTGCACTTCCTACCAGCACTGATGTTATCTAGTTTGAGTAAAGAAACAACCAAGCTCAGAGAGTACCAAGGACCCCTTAGCTTGGCTTAGAACTTGGACATGAGCTTGGTAGCAACCAGAAGAGGAGCAACCATGCTGAGACAGTCCTTAATCCAACAAGTATAAGCATTTTGGAGGGAGGCAAAGGATGTATGCTACTTTATGAACTTTTGAGACTTTTGTTTTAAGGATTGAGCATTAAAAACTTTATATTCAGAGGTGGCATTCAGCCAGTTCTGACAGGTTTGGGAGAACTGGTAGCGATAATTTTAATTGGATTGGAGAACCAGCAAATACCACCTCTGATTGGTCGATCACATAGCCACGCCCACCAAGCCACACCCACAGAACTGGTAGTAAAAGATTTTAAATCCCACCACTGTTTATATTGCTACATCAACTTGCAAATGAATCCAAAACAGCTGTGCACTTGTCTTCTAGACTATAGTGTGTCCAGTTCTTGGAAAACAGAGTGGAGATTTAAAGCTGGATATCATCAACATATTGGTGATAGCTCACTCCAAGCTATTTTCCCAGTGGCCTCATGTAGATGTTAAACAGGAGTGGGGAAAGGACCAAGCTTTCTGGCACCCCAACAAAGAAGAGGTTGTGGTCTGGACCTCTCCCCTCTATCAACACAAACTGGGACTAACCCTAGAGGAAGCAGGAGAACCAACACAATAGCAGGCTGCCCAATCCCAGCTCCAGAACTGCTCCAGAAGGATATTATGATCAGTATTGAAAGTCACTGAGAGGTTAAAAAGAGCAAGGATGGACATGCTACCCTCATTGTGCTCCCACCAAAGGTCATCCAAGATGTGACAATGCCATCCCAGTCCCATATCCCAGCCTGAATGTTAACTTCCATTATTCCTAATCACAAGATTTGTTCTGATCAGACATGATAGGATGTATAGCCCAATGTTCCAGAGCATGCTGCAGAGGGAACACTGCCCCAAAATATTGCATGTTAATATGATAAGAACAGTAAGAGTTGTAGACCATTTAGCTTTCCTTTTTAGAAAAAAAACAGAATCAGAGTTGCTTCTGATTTTGATAATCCTTGTGAGCTTTGACTAGGAGAAACAAAATTCTGTTGAACTTCCAATTGGCATTCCAGACATGCAAACAAAATGGGTCTAGAATTACCATTATATACTTGATCTGAATCATCAGCCTAGTCCTGTAACCTCATATCACATCACCAACAACACTCTTACCAAACTCAGATCAAAATCTGATCTGAAAAGGACATTTAAAAAAAAATAGTGAACCTAGAAGATATTTCCAGTTGAAAACCAATGGATATGTCAGTTCCTTCTTGGGAATGTCTAGGGCTTTAGTGTAATCAATTTCAGTAAGAATAAAATTGCAGTTCTATAAACTACTGAATCCAGTAAGTAACACAATCTAACATGCACTTACATACTAGAGAACTATCTTGCCATTTTACTTTTTGCTTAATTGTCAACTGACATTTTACAATGTGTTACTTTGATATTTAAGTAGCATTATGTACTAAACATTTTAGACTGTATAAATTTCTCATAACAAATTCATAAATTGTTTGTTACCAAAGGCAAAGTTACGTGATATTGGGGTTCAACAGTGGTGTATGGAGATAGTCCCCTTCCTCCTAGATTACATCTCATTCTAACATTTTAATTGATGAATGTCCCTACTGATTTGCTTTTGTCTTTCTGGAACATTTGTAGAAAAGAAATTGGAAACGCCAAGTTCTCCCAGGCATAACATGCTCAAACACTGGTTTATTAAATACGTTACATAAGCATACCTCATTTTTATCTGCATTCATAAAAAAAGTGCTAAGGCAACTGTTGATCTGCAATTTCAAAACCACCATTAATTTTAGATTTGTGTGAGACAAAGCTTAGGGGATCTCCACAGAGAAGCACTGCAGAGAGAAAAAAGCACTATTTTCACTAAATTTTCATTTATGATCTCTGTGAATTCTCTTTCACATATGGAAGTCACTTCCGTGCAGTAGCTGCAAAATGCCAACAACATCACAACTGTTTTCATAGCAGCTTTTCCAAGGCCAGCTGAATCTCATGTTAATGCAAAAAGGGGGAAAAAACAGTCTTCTTCCCAGTGTATGAGGAGTGCCCTTTTTTCAATTCTAAATCTGCCTATCCTCAACAAAGCAGTTGAGCCCTCAATAAAAGCAACAGCCTTTGCTACAGATAGCACTGTTTCCAAGGCAACAAGCTGCAATTTCTTAGAGGCAGCAAAAAAGGAAATGACTTGGAAAGAAAATGAGGAAGAGTGGGGGTGTTGGGAAGTACCAGCATCAATATTAACTTGGGGCTTTTAGCTGACATGGAGAGATTACTGTACAATTGATTCCTAAGATCTAAACTACAAAAGCGGGTTCCTAGCCCTCATCTTTTGACATTGGTCAACAGCAAATCAGTCAGAGAAATCGCCCTCTATTAGAAATTTAAATTTATACATGCACACTACACCTGGCTGCCTTTATTTTGGGGAAAAGGCAACCGCAAGGTCTTGATGTAGAATAAACTCTTCCTATATCAATTTTCTGCAAAAATGCAAGTATGTATGTATATATGTATGTGATTTATATCCTGTCTTTCTATACAGAACATACTCAAGTTACCTTACTTCCTGCACAGCTCTTATTTGTTTCTTAACCTGCTGGTTATAGTTAATTACATCTGATGGGAAGGTGGCAAAGGATTCAGAAAGGAGCAATTTTCAGCAAAACTCTGGAACAGAGCCTGAATGTTACGTTTATCTGCTTAAGGCTCCATAGTTAGTAAGAAGTTAGGGACAGAAAACAATCTTGTTTTTTCTGATCTTTTAAAAATATTCAGGTTTTAGAGAACAGCAAGCCTTCATAGCATTGGCAAGCACTGATTTGTTTCAACTTTGAGACTGCAGCAAGAGTATGGGGGTTGGGGGGAAGCAAAGACACTACTTTTAACATTCCAGATAGAAAAAATTGGATATTCTCATATTCTCTCCCCCCCTCTCCACATGTGAGCGTGTGCATACTTGTGTACATATGTGGATGTGCACATACTCTATATATTTGCCAGCAGTTTTCCTAAAGTCTTATCCTTTTAAAGGATATAAGACATAACTCTTTATCCTACTGGGATAAACTACTATCACATGCAAAATACTGTAGAGGTGGTGTCATTACAACTATATGTCTTTCCAGGGGACATTCTTACACCAACAGGGGGAAATTTGACCTTATTACTTCAAATGGTGGATCAGAATTCAGAATTTTATTACATTAACCAAAATACTTTGCCCCTGTGCTTTCACTGCTATCCTAATATCTGGTTCTGAGAAAAGGCAGTTTAGGGGAAATTTCTAATACAGGTCTTTAATAACTCCCTTGGAGAATGACCTAGGCTGCCTACGCCTTTCCAGTTACTTGGGCACCAGAAATTTGTATGGGATTATGGTAAAATGTGTTGTCCTAACAGACATGGGATGATGCGATGATCTCAAGGTTAGAGGGTGTTTTTCCCCCAGGTGGGTGTCAAAAATCTGTCTTAGTATCACATAATTATAGAGAAACATATAAATATCTTCCTTGTAGCTGTAAACAGGGGTGGGCTGCAAAAATTTTAGCAAGGGGTTCTCTGCCTGGTTGCTGGGTGGGTGTGGCCATGGTGGGCATGGCCTAGTCAGCCTCCTGCATCACAGTGGGGGTGGTCGTTTTCACCCTCCCTGGGCTCTGGAGGCTTTCCTGGAGCTCTGGGAGGGCGAAAACAGCCTCCCCCAGGCTCGGGAGGCCTGCCGGAAACAGGTCTGTTTCCAGACTTCTGGAACTTCCGGGAGGCCAGTTTTTCGCCCTCCACAAGCCTCCGTGCAAGCCCTGCACTAACCTGGGATCCAAAACGGGCCGCGTGGGGACTCTTGGGAGGGCGGGGTGAGATTGGAGGGGCCAGCCAGGAGTGGGATTTATGGGTTCACCAAATGGAACAGAATCTTCGCTAGAGGATCAGCTGAACCCGTGCGAACCCATAGCAGCCCACCCCTGGTACTATCCATGTGGAAATTGAGAGGTAGAACTTCTCCAGCTTCAGAATTACGTTGACCTGGATTTCTTTTATCAAGTTCTCATTCAGCTGTGTAAATTTTTGCTTGCGTTATGAAAGCATGCAGCCTTACCGGACTTAGAATTAATTCCTAATGAAAAAATGAACACAACATAAGTGTAGAGCTTTGCTTGACTCTTTTCCTACCCAACCCTGGCTAACCTCAGAAGCCTGAAAATCATCCCAGAAGAAGTCTCTGGCAAACTACTCTCATAGCTTTGCCAAGAAAACTGTATGGATGCTGTCAGCAGGAATTGAGTTCAGCTGAAGGGCACCATAACTTTTTACCTTATTAAATGATACCAGTAGCAATTTTCTGTAAGTTTAGCTCAATGGCAAAGTGTTCTTTCTCCTTAAGAAAGTAGCAATCAGTATTATTTAATCTATATTTATGATATAGATCATATGACTATAACCGATACTCAACATTAGAGTTATTATACGACACATGATGCATTGCCAAATCTCAAAACGTAGAGATATTTAATAGTAAGTATTCCATATCAGGATAAGAGTTAACACTTTTGTATTGTGAAGCAACTGTAGTGTACAGTGTACAATACACACCTGAATTTTCTGTATGTTAAAAGTTCCCTCTTTTCCATATATATTTAACACGACTTTTTAGATAGTGTGCAATGGCGCTTTTTACTGTAGGATGTCATCTAAACTCAATCTAGAATCCAAAGCAACATTGGGCGATCAAAAAAGGAGATGCTTTTGATGGAATTCATTAAAAGCATTTAATTAGCATGGACTACAGTAATCCAATCCACATTTGCAAAAAAAAAATTCTGGCAATTTACAGCAGTGGTTCTAATACTGCTTTATAGGTATTCGTGAATTGAGGTCCTGTAATGACAAGATAAACAAAAACATACATTGAAAAAAAAATTAATGTAACATTAGGGCACAGAGAATGTGATACATTCCCAAGAGCCCATTTTAGGATCTGTGTGACCATTGTCACAAGCCCTTCTTCCCAGTTCCCAGTGCCCACCTTGTCTTTTGTCAGCTGACCATGATCATGTAACAGAAAAGTTTATGTTGAAGAGATACTTGGCAATTGTGTTCGCTCGTGATTTCTTTCTACCTTGTGATTTATCCTGCCACAAGGCCTGCAGAAATACTGAATGGGAACAGGGTAAAAGCAAAAAGAGGAAATCCAGGTCACTTACTTGCCCTTGGTGAAAATCTTAAGTTACAGTCAACCATCATCAAGGTGGACATATTTTTCCAGTCTGTTTTGGCCCAATGGAATCAAGAATATTGGATAGCAATTGGTGAGCAATTGGTTTTGCCCAAACTGTTTCTCACCAATTAGATTTGATTTATGGGAGGGAAGAAAGAAAGAAAAGAAAAGAAAAGAAAAGAAAAGAAAAGAAAAGAAAAGAAAAGAAAAGAAAAAGAAAGAAAGAAAGAAAGAAAGAAAGAAAGAAAGAGGAAAGGAAGGAGGAAAGAAGCAAAGAAAGAAGAAAGAAAGAAAGAAAGAAAGAAAGAAAGAAAGAAAGAAAGAAAGAAAGAAAGAAAGAAAGAAAGAAAGAAAGAATAAGAAGCATTTGATGTAATCTGAATTCCTGGACACACATAATAAAAAGAGAAATAAGCATGTTAAATCAGAAGCTCTGTGTCTTAAAAGTTTTTATTAGACTATTTATGTCTGGTGAGGTGTGAGAAAGATATCCCATTAAACTGTCCCTGTTAACTTAGTTTTTGAGTTCCTGCCCTGCTTTCAGTTTAACATGGTTTGCTTGCTTAAATCATCTCCACTTGAGTTTGGAGACAGAGAAATTGCATGACACTGAAAATTGAAACATGGAAAACTTGGTTAAACTTGGTAAACCCAACATTCAGTAATATGGAGTCTAGAATATTTAGACAATTTGAAGAGGTTCCTTCCTTTTACATGAACCTGTTCTTTGTTTTGTCTTGATGATGTGCAGGAACGAGTTCCAGACAGTCCTTCCCCTGCTCCATCTCTTGAAGACGGTCGAAGGCCTGGTAGCCATCCATCCTCACATCGTAGCAGCAGTGTATCCAGCTCCCCTGCCCGAACCGAAAGCTCTTCAGACAGAATCCGTAGGTTGCTGGATATTTCCTTTTGCCACCCCTGTTTCAAATCCCTGCAATAATAAATGCGCCCTTTGCTATCACTAACATTTCCATCATCATCTTCATTTAACGACCCTATAATCCCTTGCAGGGTGGAGTCTGGGCAACTGAATTGAGCTAGTAGAGTGTTTTAATGGTCGTATGCCCTTCCTGTCCCCAATGTGGAGTTTTGTTCAGCAGATATATTCTCTGTGTGCCCAGAGACTGAAATATCTGCCCCTACCTAGGATCGAACTCACAGCCTCCTGATTATGAGATGAGAGCTTTACCTCTAGGCCAACCCACCACTCCTATCACTAACATCTCCATCCTCCCCATAAAACAGTGAGGAACTGATTCAAAGTAGAGTTCCTTTTGTTGGACAAATACAGAAAACAGGCAGACAACACGAATCAGCTTCCATTCCATTTTTCCCCCACCCCTCCAAGGAGAGAATGGAGGAACAGTGTAGTGGCCTGTCTCCTGGCCTCCTTGAATGTCACCGCGTTCCTCACACAAAGGATGACAGTTCCACCCATGCTGGTGTGAGCATTCGTCCAGGGATTTGCAAAAACAAAAACTGAGGGAACTCTGAGGTAGGAAACTATATCAGAGAAAGTTAATTGCAAAAAATGGTGAACAAAATTCCTGAAACCCTATGCTATTTTCCAAGCTTCCTCATTACAATTTCCTTCCTGTGCTTAAAGGCCCAGGTGAACTGGGGAGGTTACCTGATAATGTGGTGGGAATTATAGCATCAGGCATCTTTCCTAATAACTATCTTAACAGCTGTATGTTGCCTCAGTGTCTATGCAGGGGTGGGTTGCTGGGGGTTCGAACAAGTTTGGGCGATCCTCTTGCTAAGGGTCTGCCCAGCGAACCCCCAAATCCCACTCCTGGCTGGCCCCACCCATCCTGCCCCACACCTCCCAGGAGTCTCCACGCGACCCATTTTGCCAGGTAATTGCAGGGCCCACATGGAGGCTTGAGGAGGGTGAAAAACGGGCCTCCCGGAAGTTCCAGAAGTCCAGAAATGGGTCTGTTTCCGTCTTCCAGAGGGCCTCAGAGCTTGGGGGAGGCCATTTTCACTCTCCCGGAGGCTCCAGGAAAGCCCCCGGAGCCTGGTGAGGGTGAAAAACAGGCCTTCCGGAAGTTCCAGAAGTCCAGAAATGGATCCGTTTCTGGCTTCCAGAGGGCCTCAGAGCTCGGGGGAGGCCATTTTCACTCTCCCGGAGGCTCCAGGAAAGCCCCCGGAGCCTGGTGAGGGTGAAAAACAGGCTACCCGGAAGTTCCAGAAGTCCGGAAACAGGCCTATTTCCAGCTTCCAGTGGGCCTCCGGAGGCCAGGGGAGGCCATTTTCACCCTCCCGGATGCTCCAGGAAAACCCCTGGACCCTGGGGAAGGGGAAAACGCCCCCCCTGCCATGGTGCAGGAGGCCAACTAGGCCACGCTCACCATGGCCACGCCCACCCGGCAACTGTGCGGAGAACCGGTAGCTACAATTTTTGCAGCCCACCCGTGTGTCTATGTGGAAGAAGAAGAGATGTAAGTTCTCAACCAGACCGATGGAAAAGGCATCTTCAAGGAGAAGCTTCTTAAGCTCTTGGGGTGGCCAGCAGGCTGCCAGGCAGAAAAGCTGAGGAGCAGGGTCTACTTTGAACCAAGGAAGTTGCTTTGCCCCAGAACAGCAACAGTTCAAAACAAAACACCCATTTTGCTTGTTGTTTCAATTAAACCGGAACAGAGTTGACTCATCTCCTTGAAACAGAGACCATCCTGAGACAAATCAGGGTCAAAAGTCAGTTGTGAAGCAAAACAAAACAATGATGGAGAAAAGGGTTTCTACCTTTCCCAGCAAAGACTACTTCTCCGTATTTGCAGTCTCAAATGTCATTTTCAGGCCCCAGAGGTAGTGATGGTAACAGAGAATATATATTTGTAAAAAGAGATTTATTTAAAAAAGAAAGGAAACATTCATAGGGTGAGACTACGAACTTGTTTTAGCTGTGATTTATCAGCCATGTTTGATCCAAGTTCTAAGTTCCTTTTCATTTTTACATGTCTAGAAAAGGAGAGGGGAGACAATGCTTCCTTTTAATATAAATTAATATTAACTTAATTTACATTTGGTGTACTTCTCAGACAAATCTGAGTGTTTTTTTTTAAAGCTAGCGTTGTTGCTGCTGTATTTGGCTAGCAAATATAAACAAAGATCCTTCTTTATCTTTACTTGTGCTGTATGCATTTCTACATCTCAATTTGACTTCAGAAATGTAGGGAGATCTTTTATTTTTCTTCTGTAAAAGGATATTAACACTGGGTCGCTTTGTGGCTGCCCATTTATATAAGGTTTCGCCCCGTCCCATTTTTTTTTAAAAAAAATAGCATAACAGTCTCAAGTTTGCTCTTTGCTCTATTTTTCAGTTCTCTGAAAGTAAAATGAATACCCCTTGACATGCACTTTAATAGGTTCCATGAGTTGGAGCATTAGTGTTATTGTGTAAAGAAAGCCATGTGTTGTAGACTTTTGAATTTGAGGAAGTGGTGCTTATGGTAAGTAGAACATTAAAAGGAAAGTTCAGGTTATGCATAAATGCATCACTTGCTTTCTTACCACTCTCTTACTGTTTAAGACAATTTGTTTGATCTGCAGTGACATGCTTACATACGCAAGGCACTAAGCCATAGGTGTTGTCATCAAGTGATAATAGTTGTGTAAAGAAGAGAGCAGCTGCAAAAATTGCATGTCTGTCCCATTTCTTATGGAACGTGGTTTAATTCGTTTCACATTTTCTTATGGAGAGAGATACATTTTTCCTAGAGTCTTTAGTGCTTTAGCAGAAAATTGCCTTTAGTGCTTCTGAAAATCTGCGAAGGATAGGCAAGAAGGGACTGGAGGCTAAAACATATTGAAGAACGGTTGCAGGAATTGGGTTGGTCTAGTTTAATGAAAAGAAGGGCTAACGGGTGACATGGTAGCAGTGTTCCAATGTTCCAGTGTTTCCTGTGGTTGAATTTGAGAAAAAAATCAATTGCAAACTCAAGAGAAAACCACTGGATAATTTATTGTTGCCCGATAATAAAAAAATTAGGAGAGACAGAGAGAGACCCAGGAAGTAGTGGGAAGCCCTTTGGAAAAAAAGAAGAAGATGCAACCACACATCTATTTATCCCTTAATTGAAATTAATGCACACTTACATCTCCTTAGAGGAATGGAGGCTAAAACATATGAAGAACAACTACAGGAACTGGGTATGTCTAGTTTAATGAAAAGAAGGACCAGGGATGACATGCTAGCACTGTTCCAATATTTAGGGGGCTGCAACAAAGAAGAGGAAGTCAACTTATTCTCCAAAGCACTTGAAGGCAGGACAATACGCAATGGATGAAGACAAGTTGCCTACAAAAGTTGTGGGTGCTCCAATACTGGAGGTTTTTAACAAGAGATTGGACAACCATTTGTCTGAAATGGCATAGGTTCTCCTGCTTGTGCTGGGAGTTGGACTAGAAGACCTCCAAGGTCCCTCCCAATTCTGTTATTCTGCTATTATGTATTGATATAGGTTCTGCCTCTCTCCCCCTAAAGGTTCATGTCCATAGGATCTTGTATAATTCACCAAAGAACTTTGGGCTTTCTGTGCTCATAATGTACCATTTCAAATTTATTTCACTTCGCATTTGAGCTGTCCTCTTGGCAACAACCCTTTTGAAAGTAGCAAACAATTTTCGAGTTAATCTTTAAGGATAGGTCTTATTCAGAAAGGAAACGGCTTGTGAGATGCGTAGTTATTAAGAGTTACTAGTTATTCCTTTTCTTCTTCTGCTGCTAACCTCTGTCCTGTTGGATTTATAAATGGAACAGGATGACCTTTGAAATGATGATGGAAACAGAGAGATAAACACCACTTGAAAGGACAAACCAATTAATATAAACGTTTTGCACATAACACTGATTTGAGTCCACTGCTATCTATGTAAACCTTTTCACTGCCTTTAAGAACAAAGAATCACAAAAGAAAAAGAGAGAAGGAACTGCATGTTTTAAATACAGCTTTGGCAAATCTGTCATGAAGGAAGACAGTGTACATCTGCATATATCATTATCATGCTTAGTGTCAGATACAGAAACTTATCTGGAAAATACATTTTCATCTGGGGAGGAGAAAAAAGCATTGTGTACTTGTTGGTGAAGTCACAATCTGAGTGTACAAGGGTCGCAATTGTGCAGTTGTTGTTTGGTATCATTGTGCAGTTTGTTGTTTTATATATTTCAAGGTGTTGAAATTCAATACAGAATTTGACCAAAAACAATTAATAATCCTCACAAAAGTAGGAAAATTAAGGACAATTATGGGGAGGAGAAAAAAGCATTGTGTACTTGTTGGTGAAGTCACAATCTGAGTGTACAAGGGTCACAATTGTGCAGTTGTTGTTTGATATCATTGAGACCTATATTTCAAGGTGTATTTCAATAGAGAATTTGACCAAAAGCAATTAATAATCCTCACAAAAGTAGGAAAATTTATGAAAATTCCTTCCTTCCTTCCTTCCTTCCTTCCTTCCTTCCTTCCTTCCTTCCTTCCTTCCTTCCTTCCTTCCTT
>JANHJO010004317.1:98317-108391 GCA_032468235.1 Pseudoxyrhopus heterurus
CAGAAGAGATCCAGCTTTCGTAAACTGCAAGTCACTTTGTCAGGTACATAATAAAGTAGCTGGACTAACATAGGAATTGGGATGTAGGCGGAGGGAAGTCATATCAGATTGAATATCCTCTTACATCTAGTCAATAGGTTTGCCATTTCTTACACACAGGATAGCATAACCATAGAGAACAAATTACAGAAACTAAGCAATCTAGCAATATGAAACTGAGCTTCTGCAGCCTAAGAATTTTCAGTTTATCACAAACTCAAAGCATGAAATTTAAAACAATGAAGCTCTTGTGACATATAGTTGCAAGATGACAAAAGCTGCTCAAGGGTAAAATTCTCTGTGATATTACAGAGTATGATTATATATTCATATTTTATAGAATAACCATGAGCCAAAACTTTTATCTACAGAAATAAAATCCATGGCATAATTTATGTGTTTTCTGAACTACTTTTCATAGCAACCAAGAACCCGTAATAATTGAGATCTACCGTGTTTCTTCGACAATACAGCCCACCCCAAAAATAAGCCCAAGCCTAATTTTGGGGGGGCCTAATATATGATAGCACTTCTAGCGGCAACGCAACACAGCCACTCGTCAACTGTTCGCCCCTAGGGCCATGCACGCGCTTCCAGCCATGCTTCCCAGGACTCTGCACCATGCCGTTGGCCCAGCCATGCTGCTGCGACCAGATGTCCTGTCGCACCAGTGGTGGCCCTGCAGCGGGATGGAGGAGGGAAGGGGAGATTGCCCCTTCCTCCTCCATCCAATGGCTCCTGCCTGGTGTGGGGCACTTTTTGGAGCGCAAAGGAGAAAGGGGCGATCTCCCCTCCCTCTTCCATTTGTCTGTCCCACTGCAGGAATGTCTGCAGGGAAGTGCAGGGCTACCATGGAGCTTCTGCCCGCCGAAGTGGTAGGTCACCCAACCAACTTTCTGCCGGCACGTAGATATGCTGCCTGTGATGTGCTGCCTCTTGAAGTCCTGTCGCCATCACCTCCCTGTTCTTCACGCCAGCCATGCACCTCATTGCCTGCTGCTGCCACTCGCGGCCATACCCAGCCAGGAGAGCAGCCTACTGATAAGCGGCTGGCCGGCGCTGTCCTGATGTGTCCCACCGCTGCCGCTTCGCTCGTCACTGGACTCACCAGCTCTGATGGCTGCAGCTCTGTGCCTCCACCACAACAACCGATTGAGGTAAGACTGTTCTTGAAGGGGGCACAAGGCGCATGGGGTCTCCTGCTGCTTTTGCAGCTTCAATCAGCTGCAAGAGCAGCCAGGATTCTTCGAGGCAGCGGCAGGAGGTCACCTGCTGATCAGCTGTTCCACAGACCAAGTTGCTGGTAAGAGGGGCAGCTTCCTCCCCCCACCTCCTAGTACATGGGGAAAAATAAGACCACCCCAAAAATAAGGCCAAGCATTTATTTTAGGGTTCAAAAAATATACACAGTAGTTTTGTTGTATTTCAGCCAACTGATTTATTCTCCAATAGCAGAGAAAATCTAGAGAAAAAAAATAGAAAGTTCACAAGATTAAAACTGCTGAAACAAAACAAGCAATCACTAAAACTATTTCAAGAATCATCCTCTGAACCGAAATGATTCCTGCTTAGGAATGAATCTGTGTGGTTCAAATGCAATAAAATATACTTTTCGGAAAGGTTTCAGAATTGATCTTTAAATTTAGATTTGAAATGTACACTTTAAAATACTATCAATCAGGTTTTAACTGAAATTATTGTTTTAAAGTCTTTCCACATCATTGCTGTTTAATGTGTTTATTTCTGCAACTATTATTCAATTATTTTTGTAGTTTTAATCTACAAAATTAAAAAGTACTGAAAAGAAGAAAAGAAGTCTGCCTTTGCTGAAAAGTTTTGAAATTCAAGGATGTGCAAAAGTCAAACATAGCTCACAACCCAGTGGAAGCAAAGCAACTCCCGAACAATTTACTGAAAATCCCCAAAGCCCTGAATTCTTTTTGAGACTTTCCATCTAATATAAATCACGTTTATGCTGTGTTTTATGTTCCTCATTTCAAGAAGATAAACTTTGGCAACTGGACTCTCTTTCTCTCCCAAAAGCCCTTTAAATAGTATCTTATGGTCCACAGTATATATAACTGTATGTAAGCTTGCAGCATAAAAGTGCATGTACAGTGGATCTCATGGGGTATGATTTAAAGTGCATCATTGTTTTTCTCTTGGAATAGCCTTTAATATTAGACTGAAGTTCAGAAAAGTGCTATCTTTAATAAGTCAGGAATATTGTACTATGAGGATATTACACTATTTCAATTAAGGTATAAAAATATAATACTTCTGTGGCCTCCCAAGTTCCCAAACTGAGGTTCAAAATGTTGGCCTTTTTGTTACCATTTTAAAAAAAAACTTTTTGGAATTATATTAAGAAATTGAGTGCCTTAAGTGTATATAGATATATAAGGCACCAATTTTGTTCCATAAAACCCCCTGAAACCTCCCCTACAGGATCCTGTCCCTGTATGTTTGGTCTGTATTTTTATAACCACACAAAATCCAGACCTCAATGGATATTGCATTATCCTGATTTAAATTAAAGCTCTTTATATTATTTTGATGCTATTAATTTGATAACAGTCCTAGTTCCTGGACCAAAATTATATGAGTAATGTTCAAGCAGTATCTGATCTGTTGTCTAGTTGTGCATTGTTCCTAACAATATGAGCTAAAAGACATAGGTTTCTTACAAGAATACTATATACTATAGAGACCCCCTATATCAGGGGTGTCAAACTCAAGGCCCGCGGGCTGGATTTGGCCCACGGGGTACTTAGATCTGGCCCACTGGGCTGCCCTGGAAACATTGTCTCTGTCAGTGAAAACAGAGCTTGGGAGGGCCACGTAGGAGGGTTGCAGGAGGCCCTTGTGGCTGAAAATGGAGCTTGGGAGCCCGTTTTCACTGGCAGAGCGCTCGGGCCGCCACAGGCGCCCCCGACATGAGTGACATCAAGCTGACCATGCCCACTCTGGCCACACACACCCTGCCCCCCGAGGTCAAACACAACCCTGATGCGGCCCTCAGTTAAATTGAGTTTGACACCCCTGCCCTATATATTTTGAAGGAATTCAGATTGGCTCTTTTTGGATGTGTTTTATATTTTAACACAAAGTTTGACCTGAAACTAATATTCAAAATCAAGACCTAAACAAAACCCCAAAACGTCTGTATTTCTATAGTGTTCAGAGCCCATTTGCACATCACAGAGATGAAGAAAATACCAGATCCATTCAGAGAGAATGCATTACCAATCCCTAGCTGACATACTTCACTAAATGGAACATTTAATTTGATCCTAGGCCAATTCTAATTATTTCTTCAGAAGAGTGCATGAAAATGAATGTGTTTCTTATGAGTTTGGTGCTCTTTACAGTTTGCATTTTCTCTTCTTAAAATGAACTTTAACTATTTCTTGCAAGTGCAAGAAATGTTGAACTGCTGGTATGAACACCTCATTAGTCAAAGTATTCTGTAGCTTAAGCTGCTTCAATGCACAAATGGTTTCAAAATTCAGAACTCCAGTCAATGTGGGGTAAAAATGAAAGCGAAAGCCATCTAAAATTGGTTCTCAATGTTGCAGGATAACATAATGAAAATGCTGCCCTTTAGCATCATCTTTTGCAAGCGATATTTTCCATAACAACTGGTGTGTATGAGCTGCATTTAATGGAAATACATGAAATGTCGATATAAATAGTCATGGATTAAATACAAGTCCGATTGATTTAAATAGGTAAGTTTTAAGAATGTCCAAGTCTGGTGTTAAAACTTCAGGGTTTTAAAAATCAGCATGTAGCCAATGTAAGGCAGAAACACATTAGATTACTATTATAGGGTGCTGTAGCACTTTGGATTCGAATATTGAAAACAACTTACAATTATATTATATTAATAAATAACCTGCATTACTTCAAATGCAACTTCAAGATTCTTTAGCAGAACTAGTAAATAAGGAGATATAGCTCTGCTTTATAATAAGTTACAAGCTACCAATATACAGCTGTTATACATGTCTTGTGAGTTAAGTTTATATATAATGTCTATGGAGATGCTGTTTAACATAAAATGAGTTGACTACTTTATATAATATCACTTGACATGCTTCCATAATCTAAGTCCACTATGAAAATGGATATTTTAAAAGTTACTATAATCATGCTTTGATTTAACGACGAACAGTGAGAAAGGATGTCTCTCAGGTAGCTAAAGGGATTTTGTGCATGTATGCAAAGTGGCAAGTGAGCAGTGTGATAGCCTAGAGGTGAAGATTCTCACCTCCTACTTGGAAGGTTGAGAGTTCAATCCTAGGCAGTGACAGATGTTTCTCTATCAGGGCGCAAACAGAAAATATCTGCTGCAAACTCCACATAGGCATCAGGAAAGGCATCTGGTCAGTAAATGCTGAGCTCCCCTTGGTTGCGCTGACTTCACCCTGAAGCAAGAGATTACAGGGTCGTAAAAAGAAAAGAAAAACACAAAGAGTGACTAAATTTTGTCAGGTAGTATAACCATATACTGTGTTTCTATACCTATGCCCTTCATACATATTGGAAGAAAGACATGCATAAATGTTTGTCATTATGTGGCAGAATTTTATTTATTTATACTTCATATTTCTTAACCGCTCATCTCTACCCTTCTTTAATTTGCAAAGAAATGAAGATGGATAGGTTTATCAATATATTTATGAATCACAAATTAAAACTATAAAAAAAATAAAACAGACAAGATGGTCAATCAGGGATACAACAAATAACAATGAAGCCAACATACACTGAGTCAAGAGCCAGAAATTTAAGGCTTGTCTAACAAGAGAAGAGGGTTGGCACTATTTGAATCTCAGGGAGTATTAAAAAAAAGAAGACTTGGCCTTGGGAAGAGAGAAGGAATGTTCACACTGTAAAGGGAGGAATTTCAGAAAAGTCCTGAGAAAGAAGCATGAGAAAGAAACTCAAAAGAATAATGCACGAATTTTGTTTTGTAAATGATGAAGTAGAGAGAATCTTTACAGGCTTTCAATGCTGCCATCCTATTGCTACCGTACTACCATAAGGAACATTGTTGCAATCCCTGCTGCTTTTCTTTCTTAACCTTGCCTGCGTGGGCTTACCTTGACCTTGTCTACCTGGGCTGGAGGGGAGAGTGCTATTTGAGAAGCAGATGCTATGGCAGAGAAGGCATGCCTTCTGGGTCTCATTAAATGACATTGCTTGATAGATGGGACCTGAAGCATGTCAACTCTGTCCTATCTTACAGTTAACTGAAACGAAGCTCTACTCAATTGAATAAAGAATCCCACTTGAACTTCACTGAAGCAGAAATCAGACAGATCTAAAAGATCCCAGTGAAAATGAACTCCTAATTCTAAAGCTGAGATGAACCATTAGTTTAGCTAATATTTTTACAAAATAATACTAGTATTTAACTCTAAATAGAATGTATACTTCACAGTAAAAAGAAAAAAGAAAAAGCAATGGTGTAATAGATATATTTTAACAAGCAAACTAATACCTCTCTTTAATTGATATACAGATTTGCAAAAAAAATCAGCAATCATTTTAAAGAAACAATTAACCAGTAATATGTATTTTTTTTTAAATCTAGAAAGCAGCAATAAAATTTCAGGGGAGCACAAAAGTACATTTAAAGAATTCCTGTACAATAATATGTTGAAGGGATTTCCCCGATTTATTTTAGATGACAATTCATATATACAAGTGTGATGAACAGGTATCTTAAGATGAACAAAAATATCAGGGGAAAAATACAAAAGTAGGAGTGGGAGTGGGGTAAGGAAGCAAGAAGCATTATCAATCGTAAGGACTGTAAAAGTTATTGCAATTATTGAATGGGTATTATACAGACACAAGTCTCCCCGAGCCCAGGAGCTCACAGGTAATTTTAATTCACCCTTTGAGGAATAAAACACCCCCCCCCCAAAAAAAAGACAGATCTCATAAAGATTAGTATTAAGGCTAACCTCATGAAGATAAGAGTTCAGCTAATTTTGGACCAAATAAAGAACAGACAATTGAGATGCTGAATATCTGAGAAATACCATTTGATCAAGTGTTTGATTCCTTATTAGGCAAATTTTAAAAGAGTATCTTTGATAAATTAATACATTGGGAAAAAAATACTAAAATAATTATAATGATACATTAACTTTGACAGATAAGAAGAAAAGATCTCTCTCATAAACTTGCTGGTGCCATCCTAAGAAGAAATTGGCATACAGTATAAGGCCCAAACGACTGCAAAGATACTGAAAATGTCTATGCTTGAAAATAGAGAAACTGCAGTTAAACTACATTGAAGTTTAGAATAGCAAGGGCAAGTTTATAAAACATGATTCATGGTTTCCCTAATCTAGATTTATATAGAACTTATTTTTTAAAAAAAAAATCATCTAGCTTTCTCACGCACTTTCTCTAATGATCTGAGGTGACTTATAATTTTTAAAATAGCAATAAATAGCATTAAACAAACATTATCTTCTTTTTAAACAAAGTTAACACTTTTTCTATGTTGATGGTGACTCCCCCATTACATATGCTTGGGGGGGGAAGAACATTAAAGAGCTACATATCTGACATGGGTAATGGAAGGCAAGATGTCATTGCCCTAGGAACAGAAGGGTTCAAGCTACAAATTCCAGTGTCAATTTGGAGGTTCGTTCTGTCAATTCTTTCACTTTTTCTTTCCATCTCTCTTAGTTGCAAAATTAGGAATGCAGTACAAATCATTGACTTTAAATGGAACTTGCTTCTATAAAATAATGTTTGGTCAACAGTTGTGTATATACCATGTATATATGGTATAGTTCTATGTGTTCACATAACTTATACCATATACAAAATCATTGGTTTGTTCTAAAGTCACGGGGGAATGAAAAAGATAAAGCTGTTTTCACATATGCAGAGTCTGCTGCTATGTTTTCTATAAAACGTGCCTGGCAGGTATATCTTTAGTAACTGGGGATTGAAGGAAAACACTATTCAAATGATTCAATATTTGGTTCTGTATAGTGATTTATTAAGTGCAATAAAGAACACATTGTCATTGTCCTCTTAAGAACACATTAATCTTTTTGGAGAAAAATCTATCTATATCATATATTCTGTGTGAGTTTCAGTTAACCATCCCTCCTCCTTCAACAAGACTGAGGCCCTGAATGTGAAATTTCTATACTGCTATCAAATCGTATTACAATTTTAATGGAAAACTATCTGTAAGAAGAAAAAGTGGATTTTTTTTTTAAATGTTTATAACTAAACCAAATTTTTGACCTCCAATTTCAAGCTTGAATAACTGAAAGGTTAAGCAACATAATTTTAATAATACACACACAAAGCATACTGTCAACTTTTCTTAAAGTAATTGATTGATTTTATGGGGCTGATAATGTTGTATTTGAAGATTGGAAAAAATCAAACTATTCAGAATCTAATAAATGAAAACACAGGGAAGTGCTGAGACATTTTCAAAGAAAGAATTTTCAGCAGACGCTTCAAATAGGAGATGACTGTCCTCATTTGAATTGAAGTAACTGTAATTATTTAAAAGAAAATATCCAAAGACATCCAAAATGTATTTTTAATTAAGATCATTAACAGAATTCGAGAGACAATCATCCAGCTTTCCTTATCATTCTATTGGAACAGAAATGCAAAAAATTCACAACACAATTTTGGAACTGCACTGGTGAATATGGTAGCAGCAGGGATGAAATAAAGGAGTCGGAAAAGAACTTTAAATAACTGTATTTAGTTATTAAATTTATTTGCTGCCCATCTGGCCTAAGACAACTCAAATATATGTATATACATATTTGAGTCATTTTGGGAAAGATGGCAGCAAATAAATTTAATATATGGGATATATCCTATCTGTCTTTGTACTTAGAATAAAGTCTTAGTTTTTCATTTCTTATCATGGTTTGTATAAACATAAAATTCTAAATGTGGCATTTTGAATGTATTTCACTAGGAGAACAGCCTAGTTACAAATTTTATTTGGCAAAGACTTAACCTGAGAACACATTTATTACAACTGTAAAAAGATAACATATCAATTTCTAAATTTAATTTTGTGTATATAGATGGATTCTTGTTTTTAAAATATCCATAGGGTGTTTACATGTAAGTGTGTATTTGCGCTTGGCCAATCTCCTATTGTGATAGTCCTGCCTTTGCTGTACTCTGTGAGCCACTGTATTGATTAAAGAGTTGGATTCGAATTGGGAACAATTCAGCACAACATGACCCATGGAAGCCAATGTTGGGCCAATCCTTGACTTTCTCCTTGACAGCTGATTTGAGGAAAATTTAAAAGAATGAATGGCATATTCAACTCCTGAAGCAAAGCAGAATACAGTATATATCTGGGAAATAAACAAAAATAAACAAAATTGTGTGAAGAATCTCTTAAGCTTGTTCATAAGTAGAAACTCAAGACACAAAAGAAACATCCTTATATTCCTAACATTATTATACAAGGAGTCTGGAGGATAGAGCAGAAAGACAATGAATATTTTACTGCAGAAACTGTAGAAGCAAGAGAAATTTCCACTGAATATAGGGCATACAATAAAATTCTTTCATTTATTATTAACCGCTACATATCTCTTGAGAAGTTAAGAGAAATGCTTAGAGAAAATGTAAACCAACATTTCAGAGACACCAATAAGGTAAACAGATTATTCTTAAACTGTAATGCATTTAACTCAGAACCACTGGCAAAAATTTTCATATTGCTCTGTTTTTTTCTTGACTTAAGCAATGCTTTAATGTTTCATAATAATACTCTACATTTATTATTTTAAAGACAGGATTAAGCTATTTTACTTAACTACAACAGTGCAAACCCAGTCAAGAATCTTTCATCTAGTTTTTCTATCCTTAATTCAAACCGAAGGCATTATTAATTATGTTGTATGACATGGTACAAGTACCATCTAAAGCAGATTTCTGCTGCTACAATTGTAGCATCAGTCAACCTTCTTCACATGATCTTGATGAATAGAAAGATCTTAGAGAAGCAGGCATTCTCTTGTGTAATCTAGACTCATGCTGTCAAATTATACAGGGCTTTAAGGTCATATTCAGCACTTGATATTATGCCTAGAAAGCAGCTGGCAATCAGTGTAACTCTTTTAACAGTGTTATAGTATGGTCTAGACATCAACCTGTCTGATGAATTTCTAGATAAAATTAAAACGATGCCCCATGCTGAGTGCATCATTTAGTCCATTTTCTCTTAACATGGATCTCTTTAGTGTCAATAATTCAATTAATTTTCCAATCCAGTCTCCTCATTGCATTATACTATCTAACATTTGATTCGCGTATCTTTTAATTTCTCAGTCAACAATATGGTAATAACTGTCTCCCCTCACATAACTTCACATCCTCAGCTAACACAATTCTAACATCATCACAACATAACATAAAGGGATCAAGCAACAGAGGCATCACAAAGCCTTATCTTACTTTCTGCTGAACACTGAACAATTCATTAAGCCTTCAATTTTTCTCATGCTTGCTCTTCTTCCATAATGCATCACAATTACCATATTCAGCGACACCTTATTTACACGAATACTCCATTGTTCAAGCCAAGACACTTTATTATATGCTTTATCTAAATCAAATCTACAATAATCTTTCTTTCTCACATTCATATACAGTATAGCTCTATGTCTTTCTGAAGAGCAAAAGTATTGCCATTATTCTTCTTGCATTCTAAATTGCAGCCTTCCCTATGCCATGGTTACTATCAGATGACCTTCAGATATGGCCTTTGTCATGGCTTTGGTAAACTAAGTTTTACTCACTAGGCTTTCATATATTATTATGCCAGTGGTGGGATTCGAATTTTTTTACTACCTACTCTGTGGGCGTGGCTTGGTGGTCATGTGACTGGGTGGGTGTGGCTTGGCGGCCATGTGACTGGGTGGGTGTGGCCATGTGACTGGGTGGGCATGGCCAACTTAACATTTCTTTGCCCTAATTACTGTTTTAAGTATAAAAAAAACT
>JANHJO010004318.1:0-16924 GCA_032468235.1 Pseudoxyrhopus heterurus
AAGGAAGGACGGAAGGAAGGAAGGAAGGAAGGAAGGAATTCAAGTGTGTCTTCCTTTACTTATCCCTACTAACCATTGTTATGGGTTGGCACAACTAAATGAAAAGTTGATGAGGAGAAATGATTAGATTCACTTTTGGAAGTGAAACACCGAGACATTTGTAAATTCTGTCTCTAAAAAGCCATCTAGATGTATACTGCTCAATGAATGATGGATGGATCTCAACACTACCCCTTCTTTAATCTAAGCAATAATTTTTACAAAGTGCATTAAAGGCAAAATGGATATTATACGTGATGAGGATGATATGGAATGTAGTCTTAAACTATCCAAAGAAGGATAATGAGAAGAACTGAAATCTACCTGCAATATAGTAATATACAATAGCATTGGCACCCTCGTCCGCATCCACTGCGCCTGTGACGTTCCCCACCACGGTGCCCGGCCGTGAATGTTCAGGCACAAAAAGAACCTGGTAAAGGGGGTTCCCTTTCTGCAGGAGCAAAACAAACAAACAAACAAACAAAAACAGAGGAGGAGATACAAAGCAACAGCTTTTTTAAAAATCATGTGAGACAGCAAAACAGATGCATTACTACACATTATGTGAATTACGGTCATGAGAATAAAAAAAAAACCCTCCCTAATCATATGCAATATAAATTTCAATGAAGTTACCGTGTATAGGTATATTGGTTTTTAAAAAGGAGTTTATTTCACTAGTTGTTGCTAGTGGGCAATCCTCATCTCCGTTACAAGGCCATTGAGCCAGAGCAGTCTGAAGACATTTACGTGGTCACGAAGCAATGTTACCTTCCCACCAAAGTGGTCCTATTTATCTATTCACATTTGCACGCTTTTGAAAATAAATCGGATAACTTCCCATCATAATGTGAAGTAAAACACATTTTTTTCATATCCCCAACAGAGTGGGGCTGAATTTTCCCAATTCCATGTTTCAGGCGGGAGCTGGGACAAGAACGGGAACTCACCCCATCATGTGGTGCTCGGGTCTCGAACCTGGGCTGCTGCCTTTCCAGCAACAAGCCCAGTGTCTCAACTGCTGAGCCACCATGCTGCCCCATAGGTATACAGTATATGATATAATATATAAGACTGCTGGGAGAGGAAGCTTAAGTTTTATCTTCATTCTCTTGGGGTCCTGCTAATTATTAGTTGTTCTCTGCTTTATATTCTGCCTTTATGTTCAGGAGTTCAAGGTGCTAATAGATCAGGGCCCCCCAACCTTGAGTCCGTGGACCGGCACGGGGCTACAGCACGCCAGAAACTGGGCCACAGAAACAAACAAGGTCATCTAGAACCCAAATCTGTCTAGTTTTAACCTTGCAATCCTAAACCTAAACACTGGGTCTCTTCTCTTATTTTTTTTTAGTTATCTTTGTCTGAGACCAAACAAAAAACTTTATTTCGGCCATTGACCAATAAAAATACATTCAGTAGAACAAACAAAGCAAAGTTAACTCCCAACATCAATGGCTACTGGCAATCTTTATAAGTAAATTTTACAAAAATTAAAAAAAGCAAGTTTACAAAAGTTTAATTTCTTTTGGCTTTTATGAAACATCATTTGTACATAGTTATTGAATCCGGTTTTAAGTTTCATCTGCATTTCAGGCAAAAATATTTATTTATTTATTTGCTTATCAAATTTACTTGCTGCTCATCTTGCAATTCAAGTCAACTCTTGTGTAGTAGAGAGTAAAATTCAGTGATGTAGTAGCTTAAACAGTAATAACACTTCATTTTATACTACTATCTCTATACAGACTATTTTCCTATTATTATGCTGAAAAATAGATTTTTTTAATTTTTTTCTTTTAGTTTAAGAACTTGGAAATAGGCACAAAGTGGCAACAAACTTCCTCTACAATTAATTCAGTGAATAAAAATATTTTCCCCAAATGAATCTGTCTCTAAAAGTAAGTGATTTTGAGTAAATATTCATCCAATGTGCATGCTGGATGAAACAAGGACAGCTACTCTTTTAAAAATCTTTCTTAAAAGAACTTGTTCTAGTTTGGATCCTAATCTTTCCCCACATCCAGTGAAGTCCAGAAGGGAAGAGATAGACCTGCTTACAGGTGGCTTCAGGAAGACAGGTTCATTGTCGTCAATATCATCCAGGGCCACCTGGAGGGGTTGCATCGTCTCATAGGGTGGTTGACCTTGATCACACGCCACAATGATTAACTATGGGAAAAAACATATGAAAGGCTAGTCATGTAATGGGCTTGCCAGTGGCAATGGCAGCAGCAGCAGCAAACAGAGCAGCAATTGAGTTCCTTTATTGGCTACACCATAAACACAAACCTAGCGCATTTTCTAGCTAGAAAAGAGAAAAATGATCAGATTTGTATTTATTTAACTAATCTATTGATAATTAACTTCCCCTTTTATTTCACTTGTGTTTAATCTTCTGTATGGTGCAAAACCACCTCAAAGAATATCTCTGTTGCCTAAGGAAAACGATTGCTTAGCTTTTTAAGAAAGGAAGTGAGTGGTGAAAAGTAGTAATAGAGCACAGCAAATAAAATTGTTTTGTTGCAACTCTTTTGTGGGTGGGATTCAGCCGGTTCGGGCCGGTTCGGGCAAACCAGGGGTTAATTTTACATCTGGTTCACCAAAGCTGTAGTTAGAATGGCTGGCTGGCCCTGCCCACCGACCCCACCCCTCCCAGGAGTCTCCACATGGCTCGTTTTGGATCCCAGGTAAGTGCAGGGCCCACACAGAGGATCTGGGAGGGCGAAAAACGGGCCTCCCAGAAGTCCCAGAAGTCATGAAACAGGCCTGTTTCTGGCCTCCAGAGAACCTCTGGAACCCGGGGGAGGCTATTTTCGCCCTCCCAGAGGCCTGAGGAAAGCCTCTGGAGTCTGGGGAAGGAAAAAAACCAGGCCTCCCTGAAGTCCCGGAAGTCACGAAATGGGCCTCTTTCCAGCCTCTGGAGGACCTCTGGAACCCGGGGGAGGCCGTTTTCACCCACCCAGAGGCTCGAGGAAAGCCTCTGGAGCCTGGGAAGGGTGAAAATGCCCCCCCCCAACATAGTGCAGGAGGCCTACTAGGCCATGCCCACCATGGCCACGCCCACCCAGTAACCGGGCAGAGAACCGGTTGCTGAAATTTTTGAATCCCACTCCTGCTCTCATAGGTCAGAAAAGAACTGAGTAGGAAGGTGCTGACTTCATTCTTCATTCTTTCAACCCACATGTTCAACTCTTCTGCAATGCTTGAAAAGAAGGGGAACACGCATTTCTTGGTCCTCTGAAATGTCTGTGGTTGCATCTGACTTGCTAATTCATGAACGTGGTAGGTTCATCTAACCATACACTATTTCAAAACTATACTACCATTTCTCAAATTTAATTCTGGCATTTCAAGCCTGCTATTCTAATCTGTCAGTTCTGAGAAACTTCTGAGCAACTACACTTGGCTTGTAAGGACAAATCACCATGTAGCATATTTTATGAAAGTCGCAATGTTCCCGTTTTGTGACTTACACTGTACACCGCTTGCTTCTCCCGGTCCAGTCTCACTGCTGTCTGAATGAGCCCACTGTTTGCGTCAATGGTAAAATATTCCCAATCCTTATTTCCAGCACCAGTTTTGAGAAGGGTGTACTGCACAGCTCCATTGAGGTCCTCATCCTTGTCTGTAGCATAAACCTCATACACATTGGATCGTAAGGGGATTTCCTGTTTATAGATACAAGGATCATGTATACAGAAAAAGTTGTTTAAAATATAGACCACTTCAGGGGAACATGGGAAAATCACATCTCCTATGAACAATCATTGCATGCGAATTTCAAGTTACAAACTTTCAAATGTCATCATCACATGGATCATGGCTTTAATCAATCAAGGTTTTCCCATAAACGTTCTGAATAAGACACAGAAATAGAAGAATATGTTACTAGCCTTAATTGTACCCATGGATTCTCTGCTCATGGTCAAAACATGATACCAGTCAGTTTTGGCCAGTAGACCAACCAATGCAACCAAAGACCAGTTCTAAGCTATAAATTTCAGAATCACTAGTTTAGAGACTACCTTGAAAGCCAACACATTGTTGCCTGCATCCCACCAAGTAAGACAGTATTTATAGTGTATTTACAAGCTGGGTTTCAGGTTAATTGGAATGCAGACTCACATATTTGGCCTTCTGATGATTCTGAGAACTTGCCACAATGGAGACTCCATCAGTTCAAAACTCACTAATCATAGTGCTGCATAAATATATATGTTCCTACAAGTGAAGAGATTAATAACTGAAAGTAATGTGTTAACCAATTCTAGCACACGTTGAGGTGCAATATTAGCTAAAATTGAACACTACATATTGTATTTCTCTTGGTAGAGCAGGTACCCTGTTTTTTGAACTCAGAACCTTCTAAGTGATGAGAACATGCATGGGCTAAAAGTAGGCAATTGGGTGTTGGTTGTACTTCTTGTGTGCTAGCCCAAATGTGCCAGAACTGACTGGTACTTATTGTAAAACTAAGAGAACGGACAGGAAGGATGAACTTATCTGAATAAGGAGACCTAATCTTGTGGAGTTGAGAAACATATGCAAGAAAGTGAAAATATGGATTTAATTGTGAATGTAAGGACTAAAATATAGAATTGGGGTCCTCTTGGTTGGGCTGGGTACCTACGAAAGTAGAATTTAGTGATTTTGGCATGACACACTCTACTGAATGGTGATAATGGAAGTACAAAGCAACAGTTTTGGGAAAATCTGAGGAACATATTGAATGAATGTGATGGGGGTGGGAAATTGTACCGATATGTCACATGCATGTATGGGAACAAGAAGAGAGAGTGCTGAAAAATTATTCAAGCATTTAGAAGTACAATTCTTGAGGAGGAACGGGAATTGTAACTGGTGGGTAGAAAAAGGCCTGCTTGTTATTAAGCATAAGGCAATTCATGTATACACATGGCGAAAAGAATAAACCAAGAAGCATGACTAATTGGATTATGTTGAAAGACTGAGAGAATTAGTGAAGGATGCAAGGCTGATGAGAGATTCTGAATGCAATCTAGATTACATGATGGTGATGTCGAGGATGGAATTTAGGGTATAATAAGAAAGAAGTTAGAATGAAAGAAGAGAGGCTGGAAAAAGAGAAACACGAGTCCTCTATGTTAGAAAACAGACTGTTTTGGAAATGGAAATAGAAAATGGACACAAGGAAAGATAACATGGAATCTGGCTGGGACAGAGTGAAAATAATTACATTACAAAGTGTCATAGAGATACGTGAAGCTGCCTTAATAATAAATATGAAAAAGAATTAGGATGTGGATGAGGGAAAAAGTGCAAATAGGAACATTCTACAAAAATGAGAATAAGAGAAAAGTATTGCAAATTGTCAATGTAGAGAAACGGTTAGTTGCCAGAAGGATGCCAATGTTTTGGAATGGTTTCACAAGATATATCAGACTAGCTCCCTTCCTGAAGATTTTTGTCTGGAATGATTATATATATATATACATATATAGCATTAGATTTATATACCACTTATCAGTACTTTACAGCTCTCTCTAAGCAGTTTACAGAATCAGCATATTGCCCCCAACAATTTGCGTTCTCATTTTACCGACCTCAGAAGGATGGAAGGCTGAGTCAACCTGGAGCCTGGTGGGATTCGATCAGCCAAACTGCTGATCGGCAAGTCTGCAGAGTAGTCTGCAGTACTGCGTTCTAACCACTGTGCCACCGCAGCTCCATTTCCGCATTTCAGAGAGCATTCTGATCTCCTATTTTTCCATATTTTGTTATTTCTACCTCTGTGTAGTAGTAGCGGTTGAATTATTGGGCTAGGATTTTATGATACTGATTTAATTTTTTAAGCTGAACTGTATTACATATGTTTCAATTAATTGCTCCTAACTTGGAAGCTGTTGAGAATCAATTGTGATATAATATGAGAGCTACAGTAGCTAAATAGAAGAATGATAAAAATTAAGAAAAATGGTAAAAATGCAGATGAACATGATGTAATTGGAGAACTATTAAAATGTGGATATACTTTATGTGGGGAGTGAGTATATAACTTGTCTGATGTGGCATGGAATTTGATATGGCTGGCAGAAAACTAGCTGTTCCCTTATATAGACGGAAAGAGAATAGAATAGAAAAACTAAAAGAAAATGACAATGAAGATTTCAGTCATCCAGGTAAAGTTGTCTGAAGGTTGATTCATGGCAATTGGACTTTCTTTGTTTTTTCTTTTTGTTAGTTTGAGACGTTTAACTAATTTGCTCTAACTGATGGAGTTGCTTGGATGAGTAGCGAAACATTTCACACTAACAAGAAAAACAAGTCCAGTTGCCATGAATCAACCTTCATGCAAGAAGATGAGCTTGTAAGGTGTGCCTGGAAAGGTGTTTAGCAGAATTCTAACTGAAAAAATTCAAGAGCTGACAGTGAACTGCAGTTGGAATGTACAGAATAACTTTATGCCACGCAACAGTATGCAGAATAAACTTTTTTCTTCTGTAGAGCACTGAGAATTATTTTGAGTGTGAGAAAGAAAAGTTATTATACCTTTATTGATTTAAAGAAATCATATCATAAGGTAAATGGGGTTAATTATGCAATGTTTTACATGAATATGAAATTGAAGTTTGATTGTTTAGTGCAAATAAGAGTAATATCTGCATTTATAAGTGAAATGCTTAATGAATGATTCAACACTCAGCAGGGAGTAAGGGATGTGATATTCCAGTGAATATATTTCAGAATAAATGTAAAAAGAGTGTTTCTGATGATGTTAAAGGTGGGGATATAAAAGAATGTGAAGACATTGCAGTTGATTTCCAACAAACGTTAAACAGATTGGAAAAGAAATACACTAAAAATCAAGGTAGTTGCATTTGACTGCCAAAATAGTAAATTAGCTGCAAGCTAATTGGTATTTGGTACAAAAGAAGGAAAATGAATGGAGGCATTGGAAGATGTACATGCATTGGCAGAAAGATAATGCTTAATTTGTGGTCTTCTCTGGAGTATCAAAAGAAGCAAAGACAATCATGTATAACAACATGCTTCTGCACACTTTGATATACAGAAGTTAGAATTGGCCATGTCAAGAGAAATGGAAAGTTTAATGCAGAAGTAAGAAGGTATTTAAGAAATATGGTTTATAAAAGGAGGGTCAAGAATGAATGGGAGGTGAAGGAATGTGTATTTTGTATAAACGTGAGTGAACAGCACAATAGAAGTACTTCATGATGGTTTAATCAAAAGAGAGAATGAAGATCAATGCAAAACAATCACACAATGAAAGAGCAACTCCACTGAGTGAAAGAAAAGACAAGAAAGTGACCTTAAACAGACTCCAAGCTTTCTTCTAGAAGACAGAAATTTAGAGAACCATCAGAGTATGGTGGAAACAGGGTGTTTGCAACGATGGAGACTTTATGACGAGGTATATTGAATAGTGTCCATGAAAACTAAATTTAATTACTTTTTCTCTCGTCTTTCTTTTTGTTACTAGTTTTTACTCTTTTATGCTTTGCATAACACTGCTTATTCCAGCATGGAACAGCATCCTAAATATAGATGCATTTATGTATGTATGTATGGTGCCATCTGATGGATTCATTTATTATGTCAGGTTCTACCATAAAGAACAGAATTCAGTAGGTTTTGACAGCATGGTCAGGGATTTTGAAGAGTAAGCTTTAACATTGTCTCATTCTGAAGGTCATTTCCTCTTTAGGTTCCTAAACATATTTGAGTCCCATGTATTGTTTCTGGTTCTCCACCCATCTAAGAGCCTAGTTAGGTTGTTTGATTAGTTAAGGTGAGAAAGACAAAGAAAATTGCTTTTGTTCCTATCTGGAAATAACTATAGTAGCTTAGCTCTGGATTGCTGCATCATATTAAAAAAAGTATGAGGAAACCTATCTGAGGATTTACCTCTTTAATGTGCAGAATGGTGCCATTGGGAGGGCGGACAAACACTGGCCGATTGTCATTGATGTCAATAACGTCCAGTTGTAGCATTGTAGTCCCCCAGAGTGGTGGCCTTCCTTTGTCAGTAGCGACCACTGTTAGGTTGAACCTCTCATAGGACTGTAGGCGTCGGCGAGTTGTGACAAGCCCTGAATCTTTATGAATTTTGAAGGCCTCTGAGGGGAGAAGAGATACGGCTCACTTTAGATACAGCATGAACTACAAAAGCTCATTTATAGTACAGCAATGCAATTTTTTCAGTGAGGCAGTTTGAAGTGAGCTTCTGGATCTGCTCCTCAGCTTTGTGAAGCAACTGAGACTCTCTGAAGCCTTGGTTGGATGCTTGGAAGGTCCTCTGGGTTTAAGTGCATACCCACACTTCCACATATATATATACATGTGTTGAAGATACCTCCAGGTGATGGGACAGATGCCTGTTCAGTCATGACTTTTGAAGCAGTTGACTGGTTGTGGCTGCTTCAGATTCAGTGGCTCAGTTTACTTGCAAGTGAAGCACTACACTGAATTATTTGCAGGGGCCTAATGGCACAACATAAACAAGAAACATTGCTGAAGCCTGGAGCTAGAAGAATGAGTTAATATGCAAACAAAGCATCTATAATGCTATATAACAAGGCACTCATGTTAAATGTTGCTGCACGAATAACCATGCTAACAATACACTGAATCCCCATAATAAAATTAATTGACCATTATATGTTTTGTAGAAACAATTAAGAGTTTTTGTGTTGCTCTATCTATCGCCTTCCAAAGTGATACTATTCATATGGAAAAAAATGGAAACCAATACTACATTTTTAACATCTAAAGACCAACACGTGACAAACTTTATTGATTAAGTTGTCCTCCTTGCTATATTTCAGTTTTTTTCCCCTTCACGTGGCATCTGTTGGAAAGCCCTACCACCAACATTCAATAGCTTATTTGCAAAGTAGGAATTGTGGCAAAGGAAAGCAACATACACACCATAAAACGTAAAATTTATATTAGTAATACTGGTATTAATAAGCATGCAATGCAAATATGTCTTCTGGTGCTCTGATTTGTATCTCTGCAGTTCAAAATTAATTACTTTTGATAAACCGAAAAATAGGCAGCTAGTGTTTGAACTGTTGAGATTTCTATGATTTGTCAATCATCTTTTTTGATAGATATTTTGTTTGTTACTAGAGATGCACACCAACTCCAGGTCCTTCAATGTTGAATGTTACCACTCCATTGTCTCCCTCATCAAGGTCAATTGCAGTCATCGTGATGACAGAGGTCCCGACTGGCTCATTTTCATATACACTGGTGCCATATTGTTTTTTGGCAAACTGGGGCCGGCAGTCATTGATGTCCAAAACTGTAATTAACACCTGAAATCAACACAAAACAGTAAAGAAATTACAGGCAAAGGAGAGCCTGGGAAGACTGAAATACAACACTGAAATGGAATTGCCATCCTTTCAGAATAGTGTAACAACGTTGCATACACTAAACAGTGCTTTTAAGACTTGGTAATTTCCAAATATATAAGCTCCATACATTTACATGTGTGAATTCTCCAGTCAGTAAGCTTTTGCTAAAAATTCTGGAAATTGAAGTCTGCACGCTGAAAGTTGCAAAGTTTGGAAAATACCATGCTGGTGCAGGATGTTGGCTGTAGTGGATTCATCTTTGTTTATGGCGTGAGATTGTTGGTTTGTTGTAGAAGAACCACCCCCTCTCGATTGTTGTCAAACGCAGAGCAAAGAAGCAACAATCCCTTGGCTCCCAATTTCCTTTAATTCACCCGTAAAAGTATTGGAAGTAATATATTTGAATCTTTGGCAAAATAAATTTTTCTCCCTCCCCGTCGCCTGCTGGGAGGTTGATTGAGAAGAGCTAGCAGAAAAAGAATGAAGGAGTGCCAGAAAGAGACAGAATGGTTCTGTCCTGGCCTACTTGCTTCAGACAGTTTACTGTTTGCACATAATTTGGGTTGGGTTTTTTTCCTGCAATAGTACAACTCTAAGCAGAAAAAAAAGAGGCCTATTCTGGGATCAGGGAAATTCTTATGGCACTGGAATGTCATACAGGTAGTACGTACGTAGTACATCGGTACAGGCATGTATCTATCTACAACTGTATGTGTCCATTTTTGCAATGGACATTAAGCAAATCATCGTGGTTGTTAAGCAAATTGGTGGTCATTGAACAAACTCATTATAGGGCACTTTTGTTGAAAACCGGAACTGAACACCAGTGTTCAGCAAAAAGTCATCAATTGCTGACCTGTGACTAAGGGATGCTGCAAACAGCCATCAATGCGAGCCGGCTACAGAGCACCCAAAGTGCGATCATGTAAACATGGGGGAGGGTGGCCATTTGGAACTTCGGAAATGGGTCGTAAATACCTTTTGGGAGATCCGTCATGACTTTAAACAGTCACTAAGCAACCAGTCATAAGTTGAGGACGGATATGGATATATTTTATATTACAATATCAGCACTGTCACGCAAAATCATGTAAGAGGAACAAATGGTTTTTGGTATTAATATGATATTCTTTACACGTTTCTTGTCTTGGCTTGAAGTTTCTATATATTCTTATGTTGTTAATTACAGTATATGCCATATCTTCTGTTTTTTGGTATAAATGTATAGCCTGCCCTAAGGAAACTTCCAAGGTAGGGTCAGATATGATATTTGCAACTGTACAATTGAAGTCCTGCCTTTTTAAACATGTGCCATACATTCCACAAGTGCATAAAAAGAGATAGAGATTTCATCACATAGTTCATGCACCATAATTGATGTTCTTTTAAAGCCTCCCGTGACTGCCCCTGGGCCTGCTTCTCCCTTTCTCTTTCCCTTGCTTTATTTAATTTTTGTAATTCCACCCCTTTCTGCTCTGGGTATCCATGCATTCACAAATGCATTAGTGCTTCTTCCGCTCCATATTCTATGAAATACAGAAATGTACTATTTGAAAGGGGAATTTATGATGTAGAAATAAACGCTAATAAAGGAGAGTATTGACATGAGGGGTCCTTGGTGCTCTCTGAGCTTTCTTGTTTTCTTGCAGACGTTTCATTACCCAAAGTCATTGCTAGTAAGGAGTGTTGTTTGCTGTCAGTTTACAGTATATTATAGTGGTTTGTCTGTGTGTGTGTGTATGTGTGGTCTTAGGCAGGGGTCCCCAAACTTGGCAACTTTAAGACTTGTGGACTTCAACTTCAACTTCAACAAGTATTGTTTACTTGATTGTTGGTCTGATGTTAACCTTGGAGTTAATCTATGCTGATCTGGGTGCTGATGCCTGGTGGAGAGGCGCTTGGGTCTTTTTGTTGTTTTTAGGGGTGGGTGCATAGTAGACATAAATAGGTCTAAGGAAATTGCCATTTGACAAAGACAGAGGCTACCTTGTTAGCATTTTGAAAACAAAGAGCAACTTCTCCCTATTGCAAGTTGGTTACCTGAACAGAGTTCTCTCGGCGATTGCTAGAAATGTCCCCTGGATTGTCTCTGGCTACTGCAGTTAAGGTATAATGATCCCTCTTTTCTCGATCTAAGGTCGATAGAATGTAGATATCTCCCTGAAACACACAAAAATCTTCAGAAAGTTATCAGAAAGTGATATCATACAACTATGTCAAATGGGAAGACTTCGAATTTCACAGCTAGGATAATACTTTGTGATATTCTAGAAGCTGATACCCATTGAAACGTATCTGGGAGACCAGATTTGGGGGTGCTAATACTTAAAGCCTGTTTTGGCAACACTAAATCAATAATTTATTTCTAATTACCACTATAGCAGGCAAGATGGAGAATGTTGATTTTTTTACCTCATATTTTTTTTATAATTATCAAAGCCACATCTAAACTACCACATTCTCTTTAGCACAAAACCTTGATTATTATTACAATTACTTAATAAAATAAATTAATAGAATTTAGTATGGCAAAGTGTGGCTAACCCTTAAAGCTACAGTTAGAAAATGGATTCTGCACAATATTTAAAAATACTGTGATCATTATGCCAGATCTATAAAAAAAAATCTTTAGAAATATTTCCACCATTTTCTATTTACAATAATTCTGTCCAACAGAACAATTATATCAGAACCAGATCTTAACAACTGCTAGCTAGAGTTTTCAGTTTTCTGCATGCACATTTTATTATTAGCTACATATATGGGGTACAATTTATTCTTACAATATTATTTAAGGCTAGTCAGTATTCATATTAATGGTAAATGTGGGAATGTCACAGTAATAGTTAATACAAAGCTACCATACAACTTAAAGAGAAAATTCACTAATCAGTATGTCAAAACCTAATTATCCTGGCAGCTGAAAAATATTTTAATTTCTCTTAGAACTGCAAACTTGGGACAGAAAAGGTTGTTTGTTCAGTTCTAGATTACTCCTACTCAGCAAGATTAGTCTTACTCTACTCTATTAATCACCATCACACTCTACATTATTGAGTGATATAATCCAGAACAGTGCTTTTTCAAACCTGGCAACTTTAAAATGTGTAGACTTCAACTTCCAGAATTTCCCTGGCTGGAGAATTCTGGGAGTTGGAGCCGTACATCTTAAAGTCACTTGGTCTGAAAAATACTAGTCTGGTTATAGATATTTGGGAGCTCACAAACAAATCAGAGAGATGTTTTGTTATTCTTTAATTGCTTCGTATTGCCTAATAATAATCCTAGCACCAAATTGGACAAAGATACAAGTGGAGACCAGAATATTGTTTTTCTAGCCCAGGACTCTTATATGGCCTTAATACCGTGTTGGGGTTAATTCCAAATTTCCCCTCTCCATCTCCCAGGCTATACTGTATTTGAGCAAAGCGTCCAGAATCGGCATCTGTGGCTCGAACCCTCAAAATGATGGTCCCTAGAGGAACATCCTCAAAGACAGGCTTCTGTAAAAAAGAGGAAAACACACTGATCAGATGTGGTTATATTACATCTATATCTATAAAACAGAAGTGTGGGTGTGTATGTTTGTGGGTATGTCCCGGATAGGCTCCTCCCCCTCTGCATCAATCACACCCAAACTTTACATACATGTTCTTTACACTCCGGAGAGGTTCCTTGTGGGGGTCACGAACGATGTTGGGGCTTCTTTCACCCCCAAAATTGGTGCCAAAGAGGACACCCCCACTCCTCTGCAGCCACAAACCTCTACTGAGCATGTGCGGAGGCCTCTGGATCTGCCCAGCAACAGGCAGATCAGAGGCTCTCCAGCCAATAGAGACAAGGCATGCAAATCGGGCAAAGTACATTGGGAATTCCTGCTTCCACCATGTCACAGCAAGGCATAAATACCCAGGCAAAGCCGGGTTATCAGCTAGTATTATTATAAAGATGCATCATACTGTTTCATACACTCAGTTGCTATGTGAATTAAGCAGCTTTCTTGAGTGACCAGACTATAAAATCATACGGTTGGAAGGCACTTTGGAAGTCTGCCAGTCCAGTAGACCGAGCAAATAAAACTGAGATCGCTATCCTGAGAAGCCATCTTGTTCAGAGTTTGCCTTGCTTCTAATATACAATTAGAGGTGCAATTCAAGGTGCTGGCTGTCACCTTTAAAATCCTCCATTGCTTGGGACCAGGTTTTCTGAAAGACCGTCTCTTCCCAGTTACATCCACCTGATCCACCAGAGCAGGGAGGCAGGGATTGTTGCAGTCCCCTTTCCTTAGGGGCACATCTGGTGGGACCAGAAGAGGGCCTCCTCCTTGGTGGCTCCCTCCCATTGGAACATCATCCCTGTAGAGATTAGGCAAGGCCTTGAAGACCTGGTTTTGCCAACAAGCCTGGGGAACCCAGAGTGGGGTGGAGCCCATCAAATGGCTAATTTGGTTGCTTGTTGTCGCCAGGTTGGTTAGTTTTTACTCTTTGTATATATTTTTTATGTTTTGTAAGCCATCTAGAGTTACTGAAAGTGAGTGGACAGCCACATAAATTCTCTAAATAAATAAATACATAACAATTGTTTATCAACCTTTACCAAAGATTTAATTTGGGTTCCTCTTTTCCTAAATACTTAGAATAAGAAGTCCAAAAATTCCATTGTAAGATTCATATAACATTATAAGAATCTTTTGTTTGTCTCTGCCTTCTTCTCTTTTTTCTCCTCTTTGTGTCATGTGACTTTGGACCAATGTTTTTCAAACTCCCAGAATTCCTCAGCCAGCATGTTTTATTTGTTTAAAATAAACATTTTTAATTCACAATTTGGATACCATTCTATGAATCTTCCTAGTTGAAAAACAGTGGCTAAGTAAATGAATAATATAACTTGAGATATTGTCTTAACTAATATTACCACAATGGCATAATAAATTTGATCCATAATTCACACAACCAATAAGCTGATCTGCTAATTACAGTGTTAAGTACTACAGTACCGACTTTTAAAAATTGCTTTTAAAAAGATGAAACAAACTTGTGAAGATAACTTGTGAAGTGTCAAAGCCTAAGAGACATGGATATTAAAACAATTCTTCAGAGGCAGTATGAGTCTGGCCACCAGATGGAGGGGACAGACGATATGGAAGTTGTCTCAACTTTATGTTCTGCTTCTGCATTTCTCAAGAGCTTTTGTAGAACCTCATCAGAGGAGGTTCCAAACATCTGAAATACTTCTTGCTTTAATTTACCTGGTAAGATGGCTGGCTAAACGTGGGATTGTTGTCATTGATATCCACAATTTCTAGATAAACTGGTATTTCAGCAGATCTCTGTGGACTCCCATTGTCTGAGGCCCGAACCGTAAAATTCAGCCAATGGACCTCTTCATAGTCAACTGTTCGGTTTGAAATTACCTTTCCTAAGAGTGATCAGGCAAACGTGAAGATTGTTACTGTCCATAATCCTTTTATGAAATATGTCCTGGCCCCTCATTCTATTTCTACAACATGCTTAAGAGGATACAAACACTTTTTACATACCCAGATTCTCCTGCTAGAATATCAAATCATCATATTGTATGCTGTTAAGGCCCTTGGGATTAATTTTAAAATAAATATTCTGAACTATTTGGGACAAGCGAACCAAAAAAATTATTCTCATATTTAACATCAGAAATGGAATCTGTGTCTGGAAACAGATGAGGATCCTGAACCATTAAGCTTCACTTTATTGTAGGTTAATGTCTCTTATACAAATTCCTATATCATGAAGCCCATGCAAAGACTATATATTCACACAAAAAACCAAAACAAACATAGGAACCAAAAATTATTATTGTCCAGGGTTCCACAAGTTGAATTTTTGGTTGTAACTAAAAAGGAAGGCAACGAATGATGTAGAATCCTTGATACATTTTGGGGAGATATTTGTTTACTCATCTTTAAATAACGTCCAAAAATGGATGGCCTACGTACTCAGTTGTGAAAGTCCAACTCCACAAGAATGCATTTTATGAAAGTGGAAAAGTGGCATGGCTGGATAAGAACAAAAGCCAGAATTGAAATAGGATGCAGTTTAGTTGTTCAAGATCCTCCATCACTCAGTTTTGCTTTCATAATAAAAAGGGTTTTCTTGATTTCTGGGGATTTCATATATCCTACAGTTTTCTTGACAACAATAGGGAAGTGCTTTGTCACTTCCTTTTTTCACGATTCTTTCAAAAAGTTTCCTTTCTAGTCTACAGGCCCGTGACTCCCAAATGCCTCCCCTCCAATCCAGATCTGACCCCAATTAACTTCCCAGCCCATTTTAGCATCTGTCAATAAAGGATCTTAATACTTCTCAAAACGAGGATGATTCTGGCTTTCCCTGTGAAGAAAGACATCATCTGCACTATCAAAAATAAATAAGAAGTAAATCAGTACCTTTGTTTTTAAAGTAACCTAATTTTAAATTTCCCTATGAAGAGCCATCTTCCTTCTCTTAAAAATATCCTGGGTAAGGTCTTACCTGCTGAGCTGTCTTCAAGTTGGACATATCCCTCATGGGAGAGGTTGAACAACTGATATGTGATCTGCCCATTAACACCTTTGTCTGGATCTACAGCCGACAAGGATATTAATGTAGTCCCTGGAGTGGCTCCTTCTACTATCCGTTCTGTGAAAAATGTTGCCCCGTAAGGGCGGAACCAAGGAGCATTATCATTGACATCCAGAACATTTATGGTCAGCTTGGCTGCAAGAGAGAGGGAAGCACAAGACAAGTAATATTGAAAACCTGAATATTAACCATTTTGCTGCCTCTCTTTCTTTAAAAAAATATATTAACACCATTATTAATCTAATCTGGAGTAGAAACTCTCTTACCATTTGGCACACTCACTGAGCGTTCCAGCACCTCACTGGCATTATCATAGACAGAGATTGTGACATCATAAGTGGCCACCAGTTCCCTGTTTAGTGTAGCCTTCACTTTCACCGCTCCTAAAAAGTACAAAATGAAGAGAAAAAGACTTCCAAATTCAGTAGCACATAAAATTATGGAGAATTGCTAAAAAGTGTCTCATTCTTCCTGATCCCTTTTTCGACCTCAAGGATCTTTCCCTAAGTGAATTATTGGCAAGCCATTTACGAAATACACTTTATTCTACACATATCCATTCTCATTGTGCCCTACTCACTTTTTTTTTTAAAAAAAATGTCTTTGTATTCTACAACTTTTTATAAGCAGTATTTATAAACAAAAACATACCTGTGTAAGGGCATCTGTGGGAAAGATGACTGATTCTAAGCTAAATTGATCCCAGTGCTTGAATGAAATGTGCTTTTCTCTCTGTACAGAAATAATATTAAAGTAGGGTTCCTCAGAACAGGGGTTGCAAAGGAACTCCCGTCGTCAGCTAAGATGGTGCTGTATTCAGTAAGTTTGGTTTAGCATATCTTTTATGGCCCGGCGATTAATACCGTATATACTCGAGTATAAGCCGACCCGAGTATAAGCCGAGGTCCTAATTTTACCCAG
>JANHJO010004319.1:92631-104503 GCA_032468235.1 Pseudoxyrhopus heterurus
CTGCAGAGGCCTCTGCACATGTGCAGTAGAGCTTGGCAGTGAAAAGTTGGTGGGGTTGTCCACTTTGGCACCCTTTTCAGGGGCAAAGACCCCCCAAACGCATTTGGGACCCCCGCATTGCTGATCTTACAATGGTAAACTGTGTATGTGCCAAGTTTGGGTGAGATTGGTTGCTCTGTGTAGGAGCATATAGAGCACATACACACACACTTGCCCCACCACACTTCTGTTTTATAGATATACTAGCCGATAACCTGGCTTTGCTTGGGTATGTATGCCTTCAGCAGGGAATGCTGCAGCCTACAATTCCCAGCGGGAAAATTCTTTTCTCGATTTGCATGCCTTGCCTCTATTGGCTGGAGAGCCTCCGATTTGCATGCCTTGCCTCTATTAGCTGGATTGGCTGTTGCTGCCTCGGCAGCTGCAGAGGCCTATGCACATGCTCAGTACATTGTTGGTGGGGATGTGTGGAGTTCAGCAGTCTTTTTGGGGGGCAAAGAAGGCCCGACAGCATTCGTGACCCCCCAGTGTTTGTCTTGGGAGCGCAAGGTATGTGTCTGGCAAGTTTGGGCCAGATTGGTGCTGGCATGGAAGAGTCTATTCGGGACATACCCACAAACATACATACCCATGGTCTGTTTTATAGATATAGAAGAAGATGTGACTAGGGGTGATATTTTACATGGTTAAATAAACATTGTATAAGTCTTTTCTCATCTCATGTTTTCCATATTTATTGTACTTGCCAAAATCCAGTACATTTGGAGCGCAACAAGTTGAGGAAGGCTGGATTACATGAATGCCAAGGCAAATATAATTTGGAGTTCTTGAGCTCAAGGGGACCTAAGCCTAAGTGTAGTCCTTTGTGTCCCTTGAGCTTTAGAAAAGTAGATTTTAATCAACATGGTGCAATTATAAATAGCATTTCATGGCAAAAGAAACTAAAGCAAAAGACAACCAAAAATAAGGAGAAGTTCCTAAAGAGGAGCTATTAAAATACAATTGCAAGTAGTTCCAAAGATGGAAAAATTCAAAAAGGGAAGAAGCCAATATACATACCACATAAAAAAGCTTAGTGAAGATATAAGAAGAAAAAAAGAACATGTATAGAAGATAGAAAGAGAATTAGTTAATTAAGGAAAGCTACATAGAAGTAGCCTGGAAAGGTGGATATTAGGACATTAGAAAAGCAAAATGGAAAATGAGCTGAAGCATACTAACAACAAAAGAGCTTATTCAGCTATGTTTCAAATAATTAAATAAATACAACAGAAGAGGATAGCAATGGTATACCAGCAGCTCAATGAAGAAAGGAAAATATTAAAAGCTTCTTGATTACTAATTATAATAATTTAGTCAGGGAAAAAACTATTTCCTCTGAATGAGTAAATCTTGTTATATCTCCAGGACTAAATGAATTACTTTGAAAAAAACTGATGGCCTGAACTTTTTTTTATTTGTTTGTCAAACATATACAGAAAAAGTATAAACATGAGCAATGGAAGTATATATAGGTAAATGGGGACAGTAGGACAGGGACGGTAGGCCCTTATGTAATAGCTGAGAAATTTTGGAGAAATGGTGACGTACAGGATAACTGGAGAAGAATAATGTTGTTCCTTACTTCAAAAATGGTAAAAAATGAAGATTCAGACTAGGCAGTTTGATAATGGAACCTTCTAAAGCAGATAGTGATTGCCTCCCTGTAGAGAGTCAGAGGAGGCCCTGAAGCAAATGTTCAGAAGACTTTAGGTAAACAAAGACCACAGAAGCATTCCTTAAATCCTGGGAAGGGAGACAGAGTTAAGAGACTCATCATGACTCACTGGAGTATAATAGCAATAGACATAATCTTCAGGTTATAACAGCAATTGGGACCAGGATTACTATCACTAAGTGGTTGTAAATGTGACATCATGTGACGACATCGCTTAATGGAAATCCTGGTTGCTGTCATAGCTCCAGGGCCATGTGGTTTGATAAGCAGGAAGAGGTGAGAATTCTAGGCAAAAAACCCTGAATCCTCTGAAGAGAGGATAATCAAATTGGAAACAGTTAACCCTGAGAAAATTGATGTGAAATATAAACATGCTCTCCAAATATCTGAAAGGATGTATATAAAAGATGGTCAAAACTAGCGGCCAGAATTCTATATGCCCAGTTCTGGAAAACAGAGGGAATCCCAAATGAGGCACAAAGAATTAGTAAAGCGCTGGAATGTGCAGAAATGGATAAATTAACATTGAAGATTAAGGGAAAAGAAGATACTGAATACTATAAAATGTGGGAGATCTTTTATAGCTGGTTGAGAAACAAATATGGAGATCAGAAGAAAACATAGGCCCATTAGGACAATAAAGAGTAACTTAATCAATGTCTGATGTATAAGAATGTATATGAAATAATTATATACACATAGAGATAAATATGTAAATAGAGATAATAGAACATAGTTAGCGGACACCCAAGATAAATATCTCTCAATATGAGAATGTAAACTGTGCTTTATTTTTATTATTAGTTTTTGTTTTTCTTGTTTTTCTTGTACTTTTTGTGTTTATTTGTTTGTATATTTGTTTGTTTGTTTCTTTTTTTTCTTTGTTGTTTTTAAATAATAAACTTTATTTAAAAAAAAGATGGTCAAAACTATCTATAGGAACCCTCTGGTTCCAGAATTTAGGACACAGAGTTATAGACCACTGAAAAGAAGATTCTGAATGTATGTTAGCATAGAACACATTAAGAGCAATTTGACAATGAAACAATTACTCAGACAGTGGGTGGGTTTCTCTTCATTGGAAGTGTTCAAGTGGAGACTAAACAGCCATCTAATAGAGATGCTTTAATTTGATTTTTGCATTAAGCAGGAATTGGACTTAATGATCTAAATGACTGGTTCTGACTATAAAATTCTGTAATTCAATGCTTAGGAGCTTCTCAGAGGCATCTGAGTGGTTTCTGGTAAAATGCAGTTTTGGATGAAAAAGGTGTAGGAATATTTCATCAAAGCAATTATGACATTCTCTTTCTAAATTAACCTTTTAGATCATTAATGTCTTCAAACTGCCTTTCTAATTGCATTATTTTCTTTTATCTTGTCTAATTTTTTGGGTAATCTATCCAGAACAGATGCACCTATTTTGGCAGAATTTTTATATCACTCTATAGAGACAGAGAAATAAATCCACCAGGAAGCATGTCTAATCTAAAAATTCTGGGAGGACATTAAAACAAGCAGGAAGAAGCTTGTCTGCTCTCTTAAAGATAATTTAAAATTTAGGAGGCGGCAGAGAAAATGTTAGGTAGTTTCTTTCTGCATTCCCATTCCCACCAGAGGCCTGCTATAATGTTAATTTGTAATCTCCAAAGGAGTTGTTTTACAGATAACTATAGATACAACTAAGATTATATGCATTTAGGTATATAAAATGTTAAAAATAATAATTTTTGAAAAATTAGAAACAGTTTATTCTGAGTTACAATCATTAACCTGTTCAAAGTTTTATAAATTGGATCAGCAAAATTTCATTCCAATAGGTCTTCTCTAATCAAGTTAGGGACAAGTTTAACTAAAGCTGTGGGCAGACTAATTCAGATCCTGCCCATTTCTAACAATAATGTTCCTTTGTAATAGCTGAGCTGCACTTTCTTCTCAATTAATCCAAATTAGGCTTGATTATTTTTGAATATTTTTTATTTTACATAAGATCTGACTCATCTTTTATTTATACAAAGGCTGAAGAATTTATACATTGCTGAAGAAAGAAAGGGCGATATATGTTTAAAAAACTGGATTGCAACTTTAAATCCTACTATTTTGAGTCTGGCAGATACTCAAATATTCCATCAGTTAAAAGAAGAAAACGATGCATACTCTGATTCATTGATGCCCAAGAGGATTTATTCAAAAAAAGAATTTATTGTAATTTCAGCCTTATCCATACACCAATCCTGAATTAAATCCTGAATGTATATGTGATTTAAATATATGAATTTGATATGTTTTATTAATTGTGATGTCTCATTAGCAAATATGTCTGAAAGCTAAGAATATTTTGTGCAGGAAGCACCTACGTATTTTGCAATCTTCTGGCCAGGCTCCCTCTGCAAGGGACTAAAATGCTTTGGCCGCCCCACTAATGGTACAGTAAATTGCATTTTCTCATTTGGAACAATGTAATAGATTTCTCTACAGAGTGATATATCATGCAACAATTAGGAGCCCTGGGGAATTAGATGACCATTTAAAATTTTATCAGCTTGTTTCAATAAACTGTTAATGTGACCCTAATGTTTGGGAAGCACTTTAATATAATCAGATTTTAGTTGTTCAATCTACTGGCATTAATGGCTAACTCATTAATCATGGTGTTCTCATCGAGACCTTCGACTCTGTGCTAAGTTCAGTGGGCCAGTTCTTGCAATAATAAAAACTACAGGCAATTTTGTACGAAGGAAACAAAAAAAAAACTTCTTTCACACAGGAAAATATTGTTTTGGTCTCCAGGAGCTGACTGGGTCAGTTAGTAATTCATTAAGGATTCTGAGGGAGAAATTCCCTCTACACATTTTATATTAGAAAATAACAAAATAAAGTGTATTCTCTAACATGTATTCCAGAATTAGGCAATTAAATAGAAACTGTTAATATATCAGTCTACCAACATGGCTGAGGAGAGATGTTGAAAGATGACTTATGTATTGATTCATCTACACATACACAGCACAATGCTACAACAAATGCCACAATGTGTTGAAACTGGCAGCATTATTATGCAGATGCTTACAAAAATGTTGAAAATGAAAGCACTTTTGATTTCATTTGGTACTTACTATGCCTGGGCTTATTATATTTTTGCACCATTCACATATCTCGAATAGCTTGCAAAGCTTTATCCCAACTATATTGGCCTGCTTTATAGAAATCATGCTTCCTCCATCTGAACCGTGGGGTTTATGCATAGCAATTCTTTTAAAAAATAGTTTTTGTTAAAATATTTTACCTATACAATAAAAAGCACATTCAAAGAAAAAAATATAGAAATATGAAAGAGAAAAGGGAAAAAAAGAGACAACGAAAAAAATCAGAGAAAAAGAAAAAAGAAAACATGAAACAAATATAAAGTAATTCCAACCTTCCTCTTGGAAGTTATGCATACTGTTATAATCAAAGTGCATAAGCGGTTTCCAGTCATTGATGAATGTCAATAGTGACCTATTTATAATCAAAGAAGTGCCTTTGGCCATCTCAGCAAGTTTTGTCAATTTCACCAACCATTCCTTGGGAGGGTGGGGTTGCAAAATGTTTCCCTCTTTGTCCATATAATAGTCTTACTGTAGTAATCACACTTTGAAATAATCTTCCATGACTCTTTTCATTTCTAAAAGATCTGGTTATTGCTTCAATTGAACATTAATCTTTAAGTTCTTCTGTATCAATATGTTTATTTGAATCCAAAATTTTTACATGCCCACCAAGCACTTGGATGTTTGCTTACAGATGTTTCATTAACCAACTAGGCAACATCATCAATGCTGGTCAGTGTGGGGTTTTCTTCCTGTTTATGTAGCAATTTAATATATAAAAATGTCATGTATCACTGCCATACCAACACTGCCAGACATCAAAAACGGCCATACAAAATACTGCCATATGTCAAGAACACCTTAGAAACAACTTACTATTAAAACCACACAGCATTACTGTAGTGCCTAAACCAACTAAAGCCTTTGAAAATATCTTAAATAAACCTAAGGACCCAGTAGCCCAAGAAGAAAAGGCAGAAGTTATCTACAATTTACAGTGTAAGGAATGTAATAGCTGCTGTGTAGGAAGACAGGCAGAAGACTACCATAGGAAGGAGCATCCATGAACACATTTAGCAGTCAGAAAACACAATAAAAACTCCTTAATTTCACAATCCAACTCAATCAGTTTCAATTGGGAAACTGAGCATCCTAGACCAAGAGAAATTTGATGCTAGGGAATTTCTGGAAGCTTGACATGCAAAGAAGTCAGCCATCAATTTACATATCGATATAAACCACATGCACAAACCATTCAAAAGAGACAATTAAACATTTGAGAAGGGAACAAAAAGACCAGAACATATCTCTCTAGCAGCCAACACCCAGATAAGTGGAGATTAACACCAGACAAACAATTAAGCAGAACAATATTCTAATCAAGGAACTACAGTACCAAGAAGAAAATCACACTCCTACAAACACTGGCAAGGTAAATTACCATTTAATCTGGTATATAAACTGGGAATAAACTCCACATTCAGGAGCACTAATGATGTTACCTAGATGGTAATGTCTGCAAGCAAGCAAGCAACCAACCAAGAGAACATCAAATAGTCTCATATCTGCCTTTTCTATTGTACTAAGTATTCTAGTGCAGGGATCCCGAATGCCCAAGCTGAACCAACACTGATCCACAGCCCACCAGGAACGGGGCCATGTAAGCGAGCAAAGCCCCATCCACGCATGCATGGGATACAGGCAGTGCGTGAAACTATGCATCCCTGGTCTGCAGAAAAACCGTCTTGCACAGAACCGATCCCTGGCATTCCAAAGTTTGGGGACCAGTGTTTAAAATCTGTTTTTTTGGTTGTATCTGTTGAGCCATGTCTGTGAACCAAATTTGCTAACTTCTTAATTTACTCAATTCTATCTGTTTACTTGGCAGAATGGCTTTGATTGCAAACAAAATGAACAAATGTACTTGTATTTACTTGCCTGTTCTTAATATTAAAGAAATAGAGAAATCCCATGACATGATATTAGAACACATTGACATTATATACTGTATGTAGACTGCCATTATACTTTTATTTATTTCTATTTGCCTTTATTATTTTTACAAATAACTCAAGGTGGCAAATATATGCAACATACCTTCCTCCTACTTTCCCTACAACAACAACCAGGCAAGGTGAATTGTCCTTCATGGCTAAAGCAGGACTAGAACTCATGGTGTTCTGTTTTTTAGCCTTGTACTTTAGCTATTAGAACAAACTTTATTTATTATTTATCTATTTATAAATCAGCATCATTCTTTTACATTGTGCATATTGTATATTAAAATGTATTTAATAGACATGCTGTATTTTAACATGGCTAATTTAATGAAACAATTCAATGGAAAGCTCCTGTATTTGGTTGAAAAAAAACATTGTATCTGTTTCAAATGATCATTTAATTTCAGGCTATTGTTCTGATAACCTCTTTAGGGAACAACAGATTAGCTTGGTTTAAGTACTTTGATTCCACTAGCTTTTTTATGTATATAGGGCAGCCTTTTCTACCTGGAACCCATCAGATGAAAACACCAATTTCTAGCTATATGTAACAGAGCATTAATGAAAAGGTAATTTAAATAATAAGGTAGTTGTCTTTATTCAAAAGTAGGATCTCTCTATATGTAAAGCTAGATTTCAACTGTTGTTGAAATACTAATACTTTTGCAAATAATAATGTACCCTTTATAACTCAGATGTCTTATGTTGAGGAATATTATATTAATGAATTGCGTCTAATTTGGATTTTAGGAATATTTGACAGCAATGGAAGAATTCATTTTAAAAAGTGATTTTGAAGAGCTTTAGATTTCTCTAATGATACTGCAATCTAAATTATGTAATGCAATATATAAATTATTTACAGTACTGTCAACATTGACTAATGCATATTTAGTCTGCAAAAATAATTAAATAAACAACCAGTGTCAAGAAAAGTATTTTTATAGGGACTATTCACATGGTAAGCAGGCTTCAGAATTATAGGTTGGATAAAGGCTAACTTAAATCCTATTGATGCAATAGCTTGACTTTGGATCCAATCCAATGCATTGTTAAGTCACTAGTAGTACATTACAAAAAACCTAGGTATACTTTAGTCTCATTTTGTTAAAGTTGAAACTGGAAGTTCTAAATTAATAGTCACTTGATAGGGAGATGGACAGCATATACATTTAATAAATATTTATTAAATTAAAGCTGGTCTCACTGATAAAGCAGATATAACAATGTTATTCTTAATATTTAGATAGGAAATCGATAAAAGTAGAATGGACTTCAAATTTCAGAGTAAATTATGTAGCTAACAAATCAGCTGAAATAAGCCAGCTAAATTTAAGGACTGACATGCCTCACGTTTATGAATCCAGAGCTCAAAATAAATATGTTGTTTGATGCATCTATTTAGGGGAAAGCTTCTAGGGGAAAAACAAACTCAAACGATTCAAGCAATTGCAAAAAGACAACAAAACTAGTAACTCTGACTCAATTCCATTTGAATCAGGGTATCTAAAGATGGAGTTATATATGAGAAATATTAGGTATGAAAGAAATATTTGAGTAAACCTCCGAAGGATTTTTAGATCAAAAGTATAACAGCACTTGCTGTATTGCAATTTGAAGATGCAATGCTGGTAGACTGAAATACTGTTCTTTAGTACTGCCAGGAATTTAGGGAATGGTACTCCCAACACATCTAAAGAATACCAAGGTGGAGAAGGATATTTTATAAGATTTCTTTTGCATGTTTCAAGTTCTGTAAGAACGCACGATACAACTGAAGAAGCAGAAAGGTTAGTGAAAAGATGAATGTGAAAGTAGAGATGGACAGTGCTCCAGGGAAAAGAAGGGATTTTAATTTAACTTGCACTCTTCTTCTATTTTAAAAGAAAACTCTCCTCTGTATCAATGGCATGAGTGGGTTTCCAAGAGTGGACCAATATGATATACGACTTGAGTGCAATATATGGCAGCTTTAATGCACATTATCTGCAGTCCATCATGGAATAATGTGTCACATTAGCTGCTGGAGCCTTCCTGGCTTGATTTAGGTGACTTCATCTGTAGTTAGTGGGCTACTTTGAACTGCTTTGGTCAACTGACTCCCGGATTACATTGCTAGTGAATCTAGTTTGTTGTATGAGCGTAAGAAAGCATTTAATTAAGTACGGAAAAGCAAAATGATGACAGGAAAGATATTCAAAACTTCAGAATTACACATTTCAAAACTCTGCTTTTTTAAAAATGAAAATATTTAATATTAATAAAAATAGATTTTAGAAGCAGGAAATGCAGCAGCAATATGTAAACACTCTATCATATATATAAAATACATGGTTTTTTTCCCTGCAATTCTATCCTTGTGTACGAACAAGTTCTAATACTCATTAGCTGTTAGGTGAAGAGTAGACATAAATTTCCATAGCATTGACAAAAGATTGAACTCCACAATAATGCCAAAAGGAACTGATTAACAATATAATAAAAAATTAATGAAGGCTAAAGGGGAAAAAACTTGTTTAAGTAAAATGACTTTACTAGAAGGGCTTTATTTACCAATTTCTGGTATTTTATTTGTTTAAGCAGCACACTCACTGTTTTTTTTTATTAGAATGCAATGCCATATTTTCATGTCATTCCCTTTGTCTCAGCCCCATCCCATAGCAGAAGTAGCTTAAAGGTGTCTTTAGCTGTTCTGCCTTTATTGTAGTATTTATCCAACACACTTTTTGCAACGGACATGATTTGGCACACTTTACTGACAGTGTTGAGATTGCTAGATACTGCTTTGTGGAATAATTTTGATCTGGCTGCAGGAGAAACTGGACACTTGATATCTTCAGGGGCTTTTGCTGGCAGAATTCCCAAATGGCTCTTTGCACTATACCTTTGTAATTGACTTCATTTTGGCAGTAACACTAGGTGCCATTGTAATGATTGCCAAGCATACACCAATCTCAACTACTTAATTTTAACACACATGCTCTCTGCAGCTATTTCCTGGCAACTTTCAGGTACTAGCCATAATGTCAGAAGTCCTTGGTCACTATCAGGACTGCTATTCCCTTGCAAAGAATTGTGTCAGGCAGAAGCATCAGAACAGCCCTCTCTCGTATCACCCTATGTTCTCCTGTCCATGGGATATCCATGTTCAGAAATAGTTCTAATGATACATAAGAGGTATGGACTACAGACTGTGATGATAACAACTCTACCCTGCACATCCTCCTATTTTCTGTCACCTATTAATTGGGCACTTGTAGTTCTGACAATCTAAAATAGCTCTTCACTGTTCCACTCCATTTTAGGGAGAGGGGTTAATAGTAATTTTCTCACTAATAGGTGATGGTTGGTGGGAGTGGAAAAGAATATGGGGAAATACCTCCATTTACTGTCTTTATTACTGTAACAGGGTGCAAATAACAATGGGGTCATCACAATTGATGTTGACTTTTCTGGTTGCCGAAAAACTAATGGCTATAACTTTAACTTGGTTATGGGAAAGCACTAATTTTAATAGAAACATAGGAGACAGGCTTATTATTATAAAACAACATAATATTATTTAGACCACTGAATTAAATTGATTGTCCAGTTCAGGAAACAAAACATCCCTGAAAAATGGCTTTCTAGTCTCTGCTTGAACATATACACTGAAGAGAACCCACACCATTTTGCCAATAGATTGCCATGTTGAATTGTTCAAAGTGCTATGAAATCTGTTACTTTGATTTTTTTCTTAATTAATCTGTACCTACACTGTGGAATTATAGAGAACAGATCTTGACTTTTTTCTCTTATGATATCCCCTGAGATTGAATCCTGCAAGACCCACTGAGTGCAGTGGAACTTTCTCCCAAGTACAGAAAAACAGAATTAAGTATCAGCATCTTTCAATAGTAGAAAACCTGTTAAATCTATTTTTAAAGAAACAAAACAAAATAAAGGGGGAAAAAACATGCATGATGCTCAAATATAATAAGTAAAATCTGTCTCACTTCATGAGGAAATGTTAGAACGCTCAACATCTATGTTCTCAATAAGTAAATAACACATTCTTTGGCTACATTATGACCAGATTATATCTATTAGTTACTGCTGTGCACCATGTAAATCTCCAGATTCCCCTGGGAGATGAGAAAATCATTTCAGACTTCAATAACTAACAATCAGTTATTGCTCTGGGCAATAATAAAGCTGAATGCAATTACCTAAAGTGAAGTTAGTAGTGTAACAAATGAAATACAGATTTCTCCCTTTCTCTCTCTCTCAAAGTAAATGTAGCATCTCATCACATACAACAGCATAGTGTCGCAGTGGCCTTTAAAATGCATTATTTGAACACTCCGCTTGACTCCTTGAAATATATGTGATTAAAACTTACAGAAACAAAGATAGTCTTTATACTATTTACTTGTGTGGTTAGTAAATGAGTTGAAAGACAAAGAGCTATAAAAGTGGAACAAGAAAAACATTCTTCTAGTAAAGCAGGCATCTTTAAAATCTATGTATTTTTGCATGCCCTTCTTTATAAAAGTCATAGTATTTTTTTTATACATACATACATGCACACACATTTGTGCACACACAAATACATGCTTACAATGCAAATAATTATAAATAATTACTATGCATCCAAAAGACATTACAATGCATTTCTCTAATTGCAGTCCCACTCTTATATTTATTGCAAGCTTCTCTGAAACTTAGAGGACTGTATTAAACTTTATATATGGTATATATTAACATATATATAAAGAACTGGTGCCAGAGCTTGTATCTCTGCTTCTCTCTTTGTTTCACGATTTTAGACTGTATATCTAAAGGAAAAACTATCTTACTACTAATCTAAGTAAACCACTCTGGAATCTTTTTAGTTAAAGGTCAAAGTAAAATGTCTAAAATACATACCCATTAACAAATCTGATTTTCATTTCCTAAGGATGATAAAAAAAATATAAATAATACCTTTGGAGGTAAAAAGTTATACGGAAGACTAATTGTAGCTTCAGGTTTTGTCCTATTCAATTTTTGCTAGATCATATCTTCATGTATATGTCAGTGCTCTG